>PVJC01005085.1:0-60488 GCA_004026665.1 Murina feae | reverse complement strand
GAGCTGAGCTGAGGGGCGCAGCTTCACTTTCGCTGCTGCCGCAATGGAAAGGGCTGTTTACTCAGGTCCGTGAGTGGCGGCCGCCATGTTGGCTGGGCTAATTTGCATACAGCCGCTCTGATTGGCTGGTGGGCGTGGCTTACCCTGTCTCGGAGAAACGGTTAATTTTAATATTTCGCTTTTATTAGTTTAGATTATACTGCCAAAACAACTGGTAGAAAAGTAAATAACTTAATCAATTACTTAGCCATTTGTTCTATATGAAAGCAAACATATGAATACTACTTTTAAAATATTTAGATTGATTAAATTTTTTATTTTACATCTGGCTGTTTGAAAGCATATAGAAATAGCCTGAGGCAAGTAAATATGATTATGCAGTAAATACACAGAGCAATTCACTTGGGAGAATTACAGACTTAGAATAACAAACAGGTGATATGGAGTTAAAAAAAAAAAAGGTACAAAACAAACCTTGTTTCCCATCAGAGGATTTAGGTCTTATTAAATTCTATACCTTAGGGTTTTGAAAATCTTTACATTTAGAATAATAAAAATGTCTGCATGACCTACTCTATAGGTTTGCAGAATATATTTAAAATATTACACAGATGTTATTTATTAGTCTATTTTATAAGTGCTAATTGAGCATCTAATATGTGCCAAGTTCTGCAATGAATATAGGAAATAGAAAAAGTAAGCAAAACACAGTCTCTGCATTCAGGTAATTAACAATCTAGTGAGGAAGTTAAAACAAACTCAATTATGAGACTATGATGCATAAAAAAATAAAGGCACAATGTACCATGAGAAAGATCTTGGAAAAGTTTTGGAGTATGTAGAACTTGTGATGGATCTTAAAATATAAGCAGGATGTTATGCTGTAGATTTATGGTGGTGATAGGGAAGAAGATGTGATGACAGCCCTTCATGGCAGACAGTCCACCTGCAGATCATACTAAGAAAGACCTGGAAGTGAATTAGTTAAGTATACTGAGTAGCTAATAATTTGAATGGGTTGAAAAAAAGTATGTGTGTAGCAGAGATAAAACAGAAGGGAAGTTGGCATCTGATTGCATAGGATTTTTATGGCTGGACACTTGCAATTTATTCTTTCCTTGTTTGGAGGTATAAGGTTTTAAAAAAAGCAAAGGTAACTTAGAATTCCTTGATTTCACAAGTTATTAAAAATAGCACTGGTAACAGCAAGAACATTTCTGAAGTAGGATATTGATTGCCTGTATTGCTTAGGCTCAGCATCCTCTGCAACATGTCCAGGACATGGCCTTTATATGGTCCCTCTCTGAACATGACAGTGACCTAAACATGATTGCTAGGGAACTGCTTCTTGACCTATGATTAGTATGAGACTGGTGAGCCATTTGTGGGTTTTTTGTATGTGTGTGTGTGTTTTTCTGCCAAGCAAGAGAGTTGCCAGGTGGATGAATGTCAGGGGAGAGAGTTGTTACAAATTTTCTTTAAATTAAATTTATTTTTTTCTAATTATATAAGTGTATGATAGTGAGAAATTACTGCTGGAAAGAGAAAGACAGGATAGAGAAACTTTGGATGGTCTAGGGCCAGAACTCCCGGCAATGTATTTGTACTGCTTCAGTTATAATACCTTACACTATCTCCAGTCAGCTGCTGAGTTGGTAGGTTGACAGAGAAAAAAACACACCATTAGTTCTACTTCCATTTTCTAAGCCACACTTTGGAGGTACATTATTCATTCTTTCCATCATTATCAACTACTTTATTCTGAGTATTTACAAAAAAAAAAAAAAAATCCCAAAAACCTTAAAAACAACTTCTAAAAAAACTTTCTCTAGATGAATGCAGAGTCAGAGATAATCATATAGTAATTACATCATCCTTCTCAAGTGTTTTTATATAGGTAAAATCAAAGTACATTGAGCATTTGAAAAAAAATGAACAGGCAATATGCAAATTTGTAAGGTATATTTGAGTGGAAAAGGGCATTCTTTTTTTTGCCCTGAGTATTAGAGTAGAGGGGCAGAGAAAAAAAAAAGAGTGGAGTTTAAGGGCTGATTTTATGTATGAATCTTAGTTGTTGTTTTCTTGTTTAGCACTAGCTTGAAAAGCAACTGTTCCTCTCTACACTTCCTTGGGTCTCTGTAGACCTGCAATCAATAAATGATCTGTTGAAAACTCATGTCTGATCCTGCAAATCACCATATTCCAAGAAGAACTCTGTAATCATCATCACTACCTCTACCTGTTCTTCTCCCGTTCACTCCTATGAATTGAAATGAAGCTCTGTCCCTGCTCCTCCAATACAACTGTCCTAGAAATGTAGATTCCCCACCTATTAAATCCACTGCTCATTTGTTGGCCCTTACCTCCCCATTCTCTCTGGCATTTGGCACTACTGGCCATTCCAGTCTTCTTGGTACAATCTGACCCTGGACTCTAATGACACTGTTCTCTCCAGCCTGTTATCCATCTACTCTTCTCAGTCCTCACTACTATTGCTACAATTAAGTCCTCATTGTTCTTATTTGTGCTAATAGTCACCAGAGTTACACAACTAGAGTCCGTCCACCTCTTTACTGCCAAAGTAAAAGCACAGTTCTATTAATGTTCTTTAATGAGTGAAGCCTTAAACAACTCCCCATTGCTCACAGGATAAAGTCCAAACTTCATAGCCTGTCTCTGCCTACCACTCCAGCCTCATTAATTGCTGTGTTTTTACATCCTATGCCACAGAAAACTGATATGCTTATTTATAGATCATGCTTTTTTGGTCATGTGCCTTTGTTACCTTTATTTGGTTTGAAATGTTCTTGTTCTCCTTTCTCTGCTTGGTGAACACCAGTCTTTTGTGATTCAACTAATGCCATTTCCTTTATGAAGTCTTTCTGATCCATTGGTCGCTCCTTCATTTGTGCCCTCTAATACCCTCTAAATGCATCTGTTTTAATATCTACAAAACTTTACAATTAATAAAACTTGTTTACCTATTTTTCTCTTCTAGACTAAACTGTTCGAGGAAAAGGACTATGTCTTAGATGGCTTTGTATCCCCAATATACATTGGCACATAACTTTTATTAAATATGTCTTTTAACCCTACAACTCAATGACTTTTAGGATATGCACAGATTTGTGCAATCATCACTACAACTTTAGAACATTTTCATTACCTTCAAAGAAAACCCTTAGTCATCATCTCCTCAATTCCCCTATACTTCTGAGCGAGCCCTAGGTAACCAGTAATTAAATTTTTATCTTCTTGATTTGCTTATTTAGAGTATTTCATATACATGAAATCATACAATATATGCCTTTTTATGTGTAGTTTTTTTTTCTCAGCATAATGTTTTTAATGTTCCTCCATTGTACTCTGTTTCTTTTTTTGCTAATATTCCATTGCACAGATATACCAAATTTTATATATTCATTCATCAGTTGGTATACATTTGGTTTTCTCTTTTTTTTTCTGGCTACTACCTATAAGGCTGCCATTTGTGTACACGTTTTTGTATGAAAATAAGTTTAAAATTTTCTTGGGTATATACCTAGCAGTGGAATTTCTGGGTCACACAGTAATTCTATGTTTAATCTTTTGAGAAACTCTCAGGTTATTTTCCAAAGTATTGCACCATTTAAAAAAAATGAAGTCAAATTCATAGCATATAATTAACCATTCCAAAGTGCACAATTAAGTGACATTTAGTGCATTAACAATGTTGTACAACCACAATCTCTCTCTAGTTTGAAAACTTTTTCATTATCCCAGAAGTGTACTCTGTACTCATTAAATAACTCCCCATTCCCCTCTCCCAACCATTGATAAGTACTAAGCTGCTTTCCTTCTCTATGGATGTGGTCTTTTGTACCTGGCTTCTTTTACTTATAATATTTTTTGAGGTCCATCCAACTTGTAGTATGTATCAGTACTTTGTTCCTTTTTTATGGCTGAATAATATCCTATTGCATATTCACTGAGTGGCCAGATTATTATGACCACCTCATCAGTACTTCGTTGGGACACCTTTTGCCTTTAATACTGTGGCGATTCTTTTTGGCATTGACTCCATGAGATGTTGAAAGGTGATGCGAGGAATCTGACACCATGCCTGATGAATAGCACTGTCCAGTTCTGTGAGAGTTGATGGTTGTGGAACCAGCTGCCTGATGTCTCTTTGAACTTTGTCCCACAAATGCTCAATTGGATTGAGATCTGGTGATTGTGGGGGCCACCTAAGCAAGGTAAAGTCTCCCTCATGTTCTTGAGACCACTCCTGCACAATACGAGCACTGTGGCATGATGCATTGTCTTGTTGGAAGAAGCCATCTCCATTGGGATACACTATCAACATGATAGGATGAACTTGATCAGCAATGATACTTAGGTATGTTGTGCTATTCAGATGCTTATAATGATCTGGCCCTCTAGCAACCTCAGTGTGAAATTATAGCTAATTTGCCTACAAATATCAGCTGGTCATAATAATCTGGCCAATCAGTGTATATGCCACAATTTGTTTACCCACTAACTCACTGATGAACATTTAGGTTGCTTAAACCTTTTAACTCTAACAAATAATAAAAGTGTAATATGCTAATTAGATCTGACATCCTTCCAGATGAAGCCGCCGTGGTGGGGGCCGAGACAAAGGCAGCAGCTGTGGTGGGTGGGGGCTGAGACCCCTGCATGAATTTCGTACATTGGACCTCTAAGTATTTTTTTTATAAACATCTATGTACATGTTTTCTGTTTGGACATATGCTTTCATTTCTCTTGGGTTTATATACAGCAGTGGAATTGATGGGTCATATGATTACCCTATGTTAATATTTTGAGGAACTGCCAAACTGTTTCTACAGTGGCTGCATCATTTTAAATTCTCATTAGCAATGTATGAGCATTCCTATTTCTCCATATCCTTACTAATGCTATTTATTTTCCAATTTTTAAATTATACCCATCTAATGGGTGTGATATGGTATCTCATTGTGGTGTTGATTCTCATTTTTAAAATGACCAATGATTTTGAGTATCTTTTCATGCATTTGATAGTCACTTGTGTATCTTCTTTGGATAAATATCTGTCCAGTTCCCTTGTGCATTTAAAAATTGGGTTGTTGTTTTTTTGATGAGTTATAAGTGTTATTTATATATTCTGAATATTAAACTCTATGGGATATATGATTTACAAAAATTTTCTCCCATTCAGTGGGTCATCTTTTCAGTTTCTTGATAATGTTCTTTGAAGCATAAAAGTGTTTAATTTTGATGATATTTTTTTTATGCTTGTTCTTTGGTAGCACATATAGTCCAAGGAATCAAAGATTTATGCCTATGTTTTCTTCTAAGAGTTTTTCAAGCTTTAGCAAGTATATTTAGATTTTTGACCCATTTGAATTAATTTGTGCATATGGTGTGAGGTTTGCATCCAAATTCTTTCTTTTGCACTTGGCTCTCCTGTTGTCTTCATTATTTTGTTGAAGAGATTATTCTTTCCTTTCCCCACTGAGTTGTCTTGGCATCCTTGCTAGAAAATCAACTGAACATAAATGTGAGGATTTGTTTCTGAACTCCCAATGATATTCCACTGATCTACATGTCTATCCTCATGCAAATTCTACACTGTTTTGCTTATTGTACCTTTTAGTAAGTTTTGAAATTGGAAAACATTAATTTTCATATGAATTTTCCTATAATTCTGTTATTTTCTGCAAAGAAGTCAACTGGGATTTAGATAGGGATGTATCAAATCTGTAGATACATTTGGAGAATATTACCATATTGATAATATTAAGTTTTTCAATCCATGAACATGGGAAGTATTTTCATTTATTGGAATTTTAACTTCTTTTTAAAAAAATATTTTTATTGATTTTTTTACAGAGAGGAAGGGAGAGAGATGGAGAGTTAGAAACATCGATGAGAAACATCGATCAACTGCTTTCTGCACACCCACTACTGGGGATGTGCCCACAACCAAGGTACATGTTCTTGACCAGAATTGAACCTGGGAACCCTTTAGTCTGCAGGCCGATACTCTATCCACTGAGCTAACCCTGTTAGGGCAAGGGTTTTAAGTTCTTTGAACAATTTTGCAGTCATTAGTGTATGACCTTTGCACTTCTTTTGTTAAATTTATTTCTAAGTACATTATTCTTTTTAATGCTATTGTACATAGAATTGTTGATTTCATTTTTGTTTTGTTCATTGAGATCATACAGAAATGAATTTTTATATATTGATCTTTTATCTTGTGAATCTGCTGAACTTATTAATTTTTATAGTTTTTTTAGCAGATTCCTTGGGATTTTTAAATATAAGATCATATCATTAGAGAATAGAGATAGTTTCACTTCTTTCTTTTCAACTGATGGTTTTTATTTCTATTTCTTACCTAATTGCCTTGGCTAGAACCTCTAGTCCAATGTTAAATAGAAATGGCACGAGTGGATGGACATCCTTGTTTTACTTCTGATCTTAGGAGAAAAGCATTAAATTATTACCATTAGGTGTGGTTTTTTGAGGATGCCCTTTATAAGGTTGAGAAGTTTCTATTCTCAGTCTATTGTGTGTTATTTTTTTAAACAAAGGGGCACTGAATTTTAACAAAAGCTTTTTTTCTGCATCAGTTGAGATGATCATGTAGTCTTTTTCCTTTATTCTATTGATGTGGTGTGTTCCATTAATTAATTTTTGGATTATACCAACCTTTGTTTCCTGGGTTAAATGCAAATATTTCTTAAATTGAATTCATGATGATTAACTTACCTGAGGACTGGGTAAAAGTTAACGAGATTGAAAAATAATTTCCATTGCAAGACAATAACTATTTAGGAAACATGGAAATTTTGGAAGTAGAATTATTATTGTAAAAAGATCCAAAAAGATTATCTAATCTAATAAAAGAATAATATGCAAATTAACCCTCACTCCGTTATACCCACAAGCCATGCCTACCAGCCAATCAGGAGCAAATATGCAAATTAACTCAACTAAAATGGTGGTGGCCACAGAGCTGGAGTTGTCCTGGGCAATGGAGGAAGCCAGGACCCTGTGGGCTCTGAGCTCTACTCAAGGCTACAAAGTTTCAATTATAGAAGTTAAACTTCAGATACCGGCTGGGCTGGGACTGGCAACCCAAGCTTCAGGTGGGGAGGCGGGGACACCAAGGCTACAAAGTTTCAGTTATAGAAGTTAAATAAATCCCAGATACCTGCTTTTAGCCAGGCACCCTAGTAGGGACCTGAACCCTGAAGGGGCTGTGGGCAGCCTGAAATGACCCTGGGACCCGAACCCTGAAGGGACTGTGGGCAGCCTGAAATGGCCCTCTGCTCCTCACCCAGGCTGGACAGGCACCCCAGTAGAGATCCGAACCCTGAAGGGACTGTGGGCAGCCTGAAACGGCCATCAGCCCCTCATCCAGGCTGGCCAGGCACGCCAGCAGGTGGACAATCCCCTGAGGGGTTCCAGACTGCGAGAGGGCACAGGCCGCCGGGCAGAGGGACCCCACCCCTCACCCCCGAGTGCACAAATTTTTGTGCACTGGGCCTCTAGTATGAATATAAATTTATTACAACTTATCACCCTTTGTGTCCTTTATTTTTCTTTTACAGTCCTGGAACTAGATCTTCATGGTATTTTAGATGTAATGAAACTTAACTATTACAAATATCCCTGTACTATAAAAATGACTTTAATGCTTTCTTCATACACTTGCTCAATCTGTTCTCCCAATTATCTCCCTCCCTTCTCTTCTCTATCTTATACACACACACTCACACAAATGTCTTTCTCAAGTATTATCCTAAATGAGAGTATAATTACTATCAACCCTTACTGAATATCTAAAAATGGTGTTAATTGGGCATACAGTGAGGTTACTTCTGATTTAAATAACAGTATTGCTAAAGGAAAAGAGCCTCACATAGAATAAAAAGGACAAAAAAAACTTACTTTTAATTGTGACCCCAAGAATTATCAATATCTCGATTAATAGGGACAAAAGCTTCATCTTCTAAGCAGCTCCTCCTCACTGTAACACAAGCAGAATTATGTGGCTGGCCTACAGCTCCTTTACAGTTTTGATGTGTGGTGGGGGGAGGGGTGGTGGTGTCAGAACTTGGTTGCCAAGCAACCATTTCTTTACTCTTTGGCCAATGAGCTGCCAGGAAGTTTCTTTCAACCAGGAATAAAGGCAGGTGCTGGAAGAGCAGGCTGTGGGAAGGAATCATATCTAGTTTGCTATTCTTTTGGCAGGAGATAAGGGGAAGGCTTGAAATAGACAGTTGCTCTTTGAAACTGAAGGAAGGTGAATAAGACCAATTTGTCCACACTAATATTAATGTTCAGAGTTCCTGAAAGTTTTTTTAAAAATTCTTTATTGTTTAAAGTATTACATATAGTATTACGTATGTCTCCTTTATCTCCCATTGACCTCTCTCCCCAGCAACCCCCACCCCCAGCACATGCACTCACCCCCCTATTGTCTATGGCCATTGGTTATGCTTATTATATGCATGCATACAAGTCCTTTGGTTGATCTCTTACCCCTCCCCCCACCTTCACTCTGAAGTTTGAGGGTCTATTAGATGCTTCTATGTCTCTGGATCTATTTTTGTTCACCAGTTTATGTTGTTCATTGTATTCCACAAATGAGTGAGATCATGTGATATTTATCTTTCTCCGACTGGCAAGAGGTGCAAGCTGCATTTATGTGAAAACAAGTACATGAGCTGACCTAATAGCTTACTTTAATATGTCCAGGCTAAGGTGGGCAAGAAACATATGGACCACATCTTTGGTCTCCATCTGGGTGAAAACATTTATCCTCTCTTCAAATAAGGAACTCCTGGGACAAAAACAAATACATATATCCACACCATCTATGATTTTTTAAAATGGTCTTTGATTAAAAGGAACTTTAAAATACCTTCTTTACTAACTTAAACAAATATGGGCATTTCATGAGTGAGTGCTCTCAAGGTAGGACCAGAAACTAAAATGAATATTTAGGTAAAAGGACAGTAATATTAAGGATAAATCAAGAAATGGAGACAGTTGAGAAGTTATGACTAAAATATATTCAACTTTTACATAGTGTCCAGGTAATTACTTTAGAAACTCTTACATTTATTGTCTTGAATTTACAGGTTTTCTCACTTTTTTAGTTTCCCATTGTTGTCCTGACAAATTACCACCAATATAGTGGGTTAAAAGTCAGAAGTCCAAGAGGATTCTTACAGAACTAAAATCAAGGTCAGGTCTAGTTACTTCTGGAGGCTCTGGAGGAGAATCTTTCCTTGCCTGGTAGCTCCCAGCTTTTAGTGGCTGCCCACATTCCTCAACTTGTGGCCACTTCATTCTAATCTCTGCTCAGTCATCACTCTGCCTTCTCCTCTTCTGTAGTCTAACATCCCTTTGTCTCCCTCTTAGAAGGACACTTAATGCTGATGTTCAGGGCCCACCAAGATAATAAAGGATAATTTCCCCATCTGAATATCCTTAATCACACCTGCAAAGTGAGACGTGATTTTTGCCAAATGAAGTAACATTCACAGGTTCCAGAGATTAGGTTCTTGAAATCTTGGGGAGCACTGTTCAAGTTACCAGTGTCCCTAATGTCTTTTACTTTCAGCAACAGACTTCAAAATGGAACTTTTTTCCTAACTTCTGTACTTTAAAAAAGTGCCTAAATATAATTTACTAGGGGCCTGGTGCACAAAAATTTGTGCACTAGGGGTGGGGGGGGGGTCCCTCAGCCTGGCCTGTGCCTTCTCGCAGTCTGGGACCCCTCAGGGGATGTCCACATGCTGGTGTACCTGGCCAGCATGAGTGAGAGGCTGAGGGCCATTTTCAAGCTGCCCACAGCTCCCATTGACCCAATGTCCCAGCGAGGCTGGCTGGAATCAGGTTTCTGGGGTTTATTTATCTTCTATAATTGAAACTTTGTTACCTTGAGCAGAGGTCTAGACAGGCAATGAAGCCTCCTGTTTGCTTCAGCTCTGTGGCTTCTATAATTGAAACATTGTTGCCTTGAGCAGAGGTCCAGTTGGCCTAGGCAGGCCTCCTGTTTGCTCTAGCTCCATGGCTGACAGCCTCCATCTTGGCTGAGTTAGTTTGCATACAGCCGCTCTGATTGGCTGGGGGCATGGCTTGGCTGGTGGGTGTGGCTTATGTGTCTCGGAGTGATGGTCAATTTGCATATTATATTAGATTTAAAGTTTTAAACATCATCCATTAAACATTCTCTAAATAATTTTCTTTCAGTTCCCATTTGGATCCAGAATTTTTAGCATTGTCCAGCAGACGATTTGCCTCCTACTTTTATTGAACTTGAGGTCATTTGACCTATCTTCCCTCAACTTCCTTTTTATTTGAAATTTCTTTTCACGAGTTTTTTCTTTTTCTCTTTCTCTTTTTGGCTCACTCCCTTCACCAACACCACCCCAGCCACCAACCCTCCCAATAGCTGTCAGCTTGCTCTCTATCTATATATCTATTTCTATTTTGCTTGTTAGTTCAGTTTGTTCATTAGATTATACATATGACTGAAATCACATGGTACTTCTCTGACTGGCTTATTTCACTTAGCATAATGCTCTCCAGGTCCATGCATGCTGTTGCAAACAGTATGATTTCCTTTTTTTTTTTTTTTTTTACAGCTGAGTAGTATTCCGGCTGTAAAATGTGTAAATGTACCACAGCTTTTTTATCCAGTCATCTACTGATAGACACTTGGGCTGCTTCCAAATTTTGGCTATTATAAATAATGCTTCAATGAACATAGGGGTGCATGTATTATTTTGAGCGTTTTGGGTTTCATTGGACATATTTCCAAATGTGGAAACACTGGGAATCTCCATCTATGCATTCTTTTTGTAATTCATCCCAAAATATGAAATACCCTTCCTATATTCTAAGTCCAAGTTTCCTACTCTCACTTTTCCTTCTATACACATCTGCTTCTGGAAATCTATTGACCATTTGTCTTCTCTCTCTGTTTCAATCTTTTTGTTACCAATCTTATTCATTTAAAAAAAATCTCATCCATTTTTTATTCCCTATGTCCCTTGTTCAATTTCTTTGACCTAGGTGGAGCCATGTCAAATGGATGAAAACCAAACAAAAGCACTGAGAGAATTTGTCTTGGCAGGTTTCTCCCAAACACCATCTATTAAGGTGGGCCTATTTGTACTATTTATTTTCTTCTATGAGCCCATATAGATAGCTAATGTCCTCATCATGGTCACAGTGGTCTCTAATAACTATATGAATTCATCACCCATGTGTATTTTCTTCTTGGCAACTTCTCTTTCCTGGACCTTTGTTATTCAACAGTAATGACCTCTCAGCTTCTGGCTGATCTTCTTGATCAACCTTCTTCTTTTTAAAAATTCTTCATTCTACCTCTCCTAGAAAAAATTTCCTTTGACTCTGTTATCCTTTCAACTACCATCTCCTCAACTTATCTTGTAGCTTGTAAACATTCAAAAAGATAGTCCCTAATTGCTGCTTCTGGCTTGTTGCCTTCTACTTATTGTTTAACTACTTGTTTTTTATTTTTGCTAATTTATAGATTCTTTGTCCAATTAATTATCTTAGTTCTCATTCTTTTGCTCTCCATAAAACATGTGACCTTTCTGACCACAAACATCTTTTTGAAAATATATTATTGGTTTCTCTAAAACTGAATTGCAATTATTTTCTATACTCTTGAATAATATTTACTAGTATTCTTCTATCACTCCTTCATCCTTCATTCATTTTTGCATACTTATTATATGTTAAGTATGAATGGTAATTTTCTTTCAGGTGTCCATTAATTTCAGTTCTTAGTTCCTCTTAGTCTTTACATTAAAATTAGGGCCTTCTCACAGTAATCCCATTCAATCTCATATGTTCTTCCTTAGTTTTGCTAGTATCTCTCTTTTTAAAAAAATGTATTTTTATTGATTTCAGAGAGGAAGGGAGAGGGAGAGAGAGAGAACCATCAATGATGAGAATCATTGATTGGCTGCCTCCTGCACACCCCACACTGGGGATCAACCAGGGCATATGCCCTGACAGGGAATCAAATCATGACCTCCTGGTTCATAGGTTGATATTCAATCACTGAGTCATGCCAGCTGGGCACCAACATCTCTTTATTGCTCCTTATGTAACTCTCATTCATTATCCTTTTCATTCAATAAATATTTATTGAGAGTCCAGTATGTGCCAGGCATTGTGCAATTCTCTGGTGAACAAGAAGACATATTTTCTAACCTGAGAAAGTTTGTAAGTCCAGAGTGAAAGATAAATATTAACAAAATAATCACAAAAATAAACGCATAATAACAAGCCATGAAAAGTACTTTATAAATAAATGAGCACTGAAGGCATACGAGGGGATACTGTGGGTAGAAGTTAGGTGAGATCAGAGTCAAGATAGGCACTATCAGAAAGTGATGTGTAAGTTGAACTGTGAAGTATGAGAATGGAGCAACTTAATAAATCATGCCCCAAGTATAGCAAAAAACATGTGAAAAGGCCATGTGGTAAGCATAAGATGTATTCAAGAAAATGAAAAGCTCTAAGGGTTGCTATGATTTGAACTAGAGACTGGGAGGTATACGATAAAGCAGGATTGGTAGGGATGTTCACTCAATTCTTAATGATTTCATTTTTATAATTAGACTATATTAGTTGAATAAGGCTGCCATAATGAAATGCCATAGACCAGGAGGCTTAAATAACAGAAATTAATTTACTTACAGTTTTGGAGGCTGGTCTGGTTCAGGGAAGGCTCTCTCCCAGCTTGCAGATGACTACCTCTCACTGTATCTTCACATCAAAGGGGTCTGAGGAAGGAAGGCAGAGAAAGATCTCTTCCTTTAAAAAATAAGGCCATAGTCCTAGTGAATTAGAGTCCAATCTTTATTTAACATTAATTACTCCTTAAAGACCCTATCTCCTGATATAATCATATTTGGGACTAGGCTCTGATATATAAATTTGGAGAGAACACAATTCAGTCCATAGCAAAGACCACCAGAATGTCATTGAATGAATTACAACAATGAGATGTGATCATATTTAACAAGATAACTCTCTAGATGTGGGGTAGAGAACGGACAGAAGAGAAGCAAGGGTGAACAAGGGATCCAGTTAAGAAGTATTTTGCAGCCCTAACTGGTTTGGCTCAATGGATAGAGTGTCGCCCTGTGGACTCAAGGGTCTCAGGTTCAATTCCAGTCAAGGGCATGTATCTTGGTTGCAGGCACATCCCCAGTAGGGAGTGTGCAGGAGGCAGCTGATCAATGTTTCTAACTATCTCTCTCTCTTTTTCTCCGTAAAAAATCAATAAAATATATTTTTTAAAAAAGAAGTATTTTTTACGGAGAGGAAGGGAGAGAGATAGTTAGAAACATTGATCAGCTGCTTCCTGCAAACTCCCTACTGGGGATGTGCCTGCTGTTCAGAGCTGGAAGTGGCATGCATGTATAATTTTTATCCTATAACCCAGTCAGAATTAAGTCACATGTCCTAACTACTTTAGGGGATACTAGGAAATATAGTTTCTATGAGCCAAGAGAGAGGAAATTGTATTAGTTAGGATCTCTGCCAGATTTACCTGTGCTAGGTACTATTCTAAGTCCTTTATATGTTTTAATTCATTTATTCCTCTCATCAGTCTTATAAGGCACATACTATATTATCATTCCCATATAACAGATTTAAAAACAAACAAACATGGTACAGAGACTTTGAGAAACTTGTCAAAGCTCACATAAGCAATAAGGGGACCTTGGATTTGAATCCAGGTGATCTGGCTCCAGATGCCTTTTAATGAGTACATAATACCAACTTCTCCAAGTTGAGATTCAGTGTTTGGTAGAATGTATAAGTCTAAAGCTCAAGAAGAAATTTTTGCTGGATATAACACATTTGGGAATCACTGGTGTAACTCAGGGTTTCCCAACTTCAGCAGTATTATTTTGGGCTAGACAATTCTTTGTTTTTAGGGGCTATCCTAAGCAGGATACTTAGCAATATCCTTGGCCTCTACACACTAGATGCCAGGAGCACTCTTCCTCCAGCTGTGACAACAAAAAATGCTTCCAGACATTGTCAATATACCGTGGAGGGCAGAAATGTCCCTGGTTGAGAATCAAAGTCATGAGTATGGCTGACATTATTATTATTTTAAAATACATTTTTATTGATTTCAGAGAGGAAGAGAGAGGGAGAAAGAGATAGAAACATCAATGAGATAGAATCATCAGTAGGCTGCCCCCTACTGGGAATTGAGCTCACAACCTGGGCATGTGCCCTGATCAGGAATCGAACCATGACCTCCTGGTTCATAGGTTGATGCTTAACCACTGAGCCATGCAGGCCTGGCTGGTTGAAATTATTAAACGAAAAAAGTATAAACTGAAAAGAGACAAGGGGCTAGTACTGAATCTTAACAAATTTCAAAATGTAATAGCGGAAAAGGAGGATGGGCTGGCTAAGGATAGTAAGAAAGAATGGCCAGAAAGGAGGACATTTAAAATGATAAGAAAGTTAAAGAATACTGCAAGCAGGAACAAGGGGTTAGCAATGTTAAATGCTACTGATTTTGTAAAAGAAAGATTGACAAATGTCAATTAAATAGCACAAATTCATTGGTCACCATAGCAAGAGCTATTACAGTTGATAATAGGATAGAACCCAGATAATAGTGGAGTGAAGAGCAAAAAGTAAGGCACTGCCAATCTTTTGGAAAGGAAGAAGCAGTAGCTGAAGACAGGTGTGGGATCAGAGGAGGATTTTTTTTTTTAAACCTGACAGAGACTTGAGAAAGCTTAAAAGTTGATGGATGATTCCAGTTCTTTGAACTGACTTGTGACAAAGAGTCATCAAGAATGTAATGTTCCTAAGGAAGCACAGGTAGCAGGACTGGGCCTATGTTGGGTGGAAACAGTGTCCCTGTTGTAATTGAAGGTGAAGTGCCCAGTGTGATGCACTTCCTGCAGACACCTTACATTTAGCATTTCTAAGTATGAAAATACCTTTCCCACAAAACCTATAATTGCTCCTGTATTACTAATATTAATAATACTGTTTTCTGCTCTAACTAGTCCATCTTCTTTCTCATTCTTATTCTCTTCCCCAAATCTATTCCAATTACAATGTAAGTTGAATCAGAGCCCTTTTTTTCCATTGGCAAAAATGAGTGCATATTTTTATTACTAGCTCAAATGTCACTTCTTCTCAAAGCTTTTCCTAGGTCTCTCAAGCAAATAAAAATTTTATGTATTTAGCACAAAAAGAAAAACAGAAGAAGGGGCAATGCCAAAATAAAAAGTATTACGTTAGTGTGTTATGAGTTATTCTCACGAGAGTGTCCTGTTACTCAAAACATTTCATTCTTTACAACTGGAGACGCATCGATTGGTTGCCCCCTTAACGTGCCCAGTGATTGAACCTGCAACCCAGGCACATGCCCTGACTGGGAATTGAAGCCACGATGCTCTAACCAAAACCGCCAGGGCTTTTATTATTATTTTTTTTAAGTTACAAATCATTATTTGGTCTTACACACGTTGCTTAAGTAGAACTCATATAACACTGCACACCTATCCTATTTAATAAAAGAGTAATATGCAAATTGACCATCACAAAGATGGCTGTCCCCATGTGGTGAAAGATGGCTGCCACAAGATGGCCAGCAAGGGAGGGCAGTTGGGAGGGACTCAGGCCTGCAGGGGAGGGCAGTTGGGGGAGGACCCAGGCCTGCAAGGGAGGACAGTTGGGGGGGACTCAGGCCTGCAGGGGAGGACAGTTGGGAGGGACCCAGGCCTGCAGGGGAGGGTAGTTGGGAGGGACCCAGGCCTGCAGGGGAGGGCAGTTGTGGGGGATGCAGGCCTGCAGGGGAAGACAGGAGAGACCATCCTGGCAGGGGGAGGGCAGTTAGGGTCAATCAGGCCGGCACAGGAGCAGTTAGGTATTGATCAGGCTGGCAGGGGAGTGGTTAGGGGCAATTGGCAGGCGAGAGGTCGGGAGCCAGCAGTCTTAGATTGTGAAAGGGCAGTCGGACATCCCTCAAAGGGTCCCAGATTGGAAAGGGTGCAGGTTGGTGTAAGGGACACCACCACCACCCCCTCCCCCACTCCATGCACAAATTTTGTGCACCAGGCCTCTAAGTTGTCAAATGAATGTGAATTCATTGCACCCACCAACTCAGCCCTGTGGATTGCCTGTTCTTTAGAAGCACAATAAATTTGGAGAGGAGCTTACCAAACTTGCTGTAAATGCTGGGTCAATCTACTCTTGCGGTGGACTCCACTGGAACTGGGTTTCAGTATTGCCCTGAAGATAGCCAGTCCTTTGGACCAGCACCTTGACCGGAAGCAATTGGTGGAGAAATAAAACGATTCTATTTGAATGTGCTTTGATGTAAGGCTTCTGTTTCCAATACAACATTTCGGTCGCACACTATTATTGGCTGGTTCTTAAAACACTTGAGTTGTGCACTCTACCTGGGTGTTTTCCAAACTTCACCTAGCTCCAGTGAAATCTGTAATTTTCACTACAAGGGCGAGGAGCCCATTGTGTATGATCTGGAACCATTCCCCAATGCTGTCATTTCTTTCTGTTATACAGTATTTGCCCACTTGGAAGGCAGCTTCAGATGATCCGGTAAATTCCGTGCAGACGGGCCAGTTGGAGGGAGCATGGACAACGTGCGGACTCCCATCTCCCCACTTCCATCCCTTCCAGTCCCTAAGGCTGGGATCCCCACCTCACTCCTCAGTCACCTGAAGCACCTGGCCTAGAGGCCACGCCCTCCTCCTTGCCCCACGAAGCCTGGGGGGTGGTGTCTGCCTCCTCTCGCTCCTCCCAGGCGTTCGCTCCTCGTCCCACTCTCGCCGCGAGGCCATTTCCAGCACCTTCACGCCCTGGCTCCGCCCCCTCGCGCTCCCCAACGTCCTTGGCGTCGGGCTCGAGCCTGCGCCTGCGCGTGCGCCCTGGGGCCGGAGTAGGGGCGCGCGGCGGCCGGAACGCGGAGAGCGGCGGGCGCTGCAGCCAATGGGAGGCGGCGATGGCTAGCGGCTGTGAGGCGGGGCCTGCGCGGGTGTTAGGTTCGCGCGAGGCGTGACCTAGTTGACAGGCTCCGAGGGGCTGCTGTGGCGGCGTCCGCGGGGCTGCGGCGGGTGGGAGCCGAGGCCGAGCGCGGGCTGACGGAGGAGGGCGGCGACTGGAGAGCTGCGAGCGGCGTGGGACCCGGAGCCGTTTTCACTTTTTCCCTCCCGAGTGGACCCTCCCAGCCTTCCCACTCCACACCACCCTGTTTGCCCGTGAGCCTGGGGAACTTGCAGCTAAAAGCCAGCCACCCTCACGGCAACATGTACCCCAGCAACAAGAAGAAAAAGGTGTGGCGAGAGGAGAAAGGTAACGGCCCGCCGAGTCCTGGGGTGCGGGTGAGGGTGGATAAGGGGTGGGGGCGGGGGTCAGGGCTGTGTGTGCCGTGGTGCCCTCCGCCCGAGCTGCCCTCCGCCCGAGCTCCCGCCTCGCGCCCGCCTGAACCGACCGGTGCCGCCTCCCTCGTGTGTCCGTGTGTACGCACCCGCGCTCCCACCGCCGTGCACGCGCCGCCCCCGGGCCCCTGCCGCTCGCGCACGTGTGGGCGCACGCCCCTCGTTGCGCCCGCCGCGACCCGTCACCTCCCGGGACGGGGCTGCCTTAGCCTCACTCGCGGCTTGGACACCGGCTCCCCGCCGCGGTCCCCGGGCCCCGCACAACTTCCCTCGTTGGTCCCGCACCCGGGCTCCACACTCGTGCTGGGACTTTCGCACGCCCAGCCGGCGTGCCCCACGGACACGCCCGCCGGCGGACACACCCGCTGCGGCCGCCGCCGCCGCGCCTCTGCTCCCCGTGCGTCGTTCAGGCACTCTTCGCCCCTGCCCACCGCTCCCTCGGCTTACAGAGTGTCCCCACCTTCGGGTGCAGATCCCTTCTCTTGGTCCCCCACATCCGCACCGCACGGTGCCTTGAAACCTGGAACTCTTCTTCGGGGGAACCTCAAGGAGCGTCTTGTCCGTGAGGATGAGTGCCTTCCGAGACATCTAAGCGGGCTGCTTCTCTGCGCGAGGTGCTTCTCCCCCATTCACCGTCTGCAGTGGCCCAGAGTAAGGGTGTGAGACTGATGTCACTCCCGGTGAATGAACCCACCCGGCTTCCGAGCGTATGGAAGCTTATCCAAATCCCTGCAAGTGGCACTGATTTCTGTAAGACACAGAAGTGTGCCTGCCGTCCAACCCTCTTCTCTTTTCTCTCCTGTCTCTGGCATGATAGATAATATTCTAAGTTAGAACTTGAAACTCTGGAGTTTTTTTTCTTTCTTTCTTCTTCTCACTCTTTATTCGTTAGTTTTTTTTTTTTTTTTTATAGAAATGGAGCAAAAAGTACTTATATTGCTATCTGCTGAGATACACTAAACCTGTGCCTGGCATGAGGTCGAGTGAGGGTAGGGGACATCTCTCCCAAGTATCCCATCTTCTTTCTAGAAGAAGGATATGGAGTGACTAGGTTGAAAGTTGATTTCCTTGGTAATAGCTCTCTAAAACCTGTAGATGTTTATTGCAAGTCCTGGCCTCTGTAAACATCTAGGCAAATAGTGGAGAAGAAATGAATGCGGGGAAAAGGATTCTCTCTGTAGGGGCTACTTCACACAATGTATAAGGAAAGGGTTGAAAAGGGAATTCCCCCCTCCCCCAATTCACTACTTGGAAGATTTAACATAACAACGGAACAACTGATGAAAATGGTTTTTAAGGTATTGAAAGAGTAGGTTGTATGTCATTTAATTATGTTTTAATGAATACGATCATATATAGAACGAAAAATTGTGTTGTCACAAAACAAATGCTGTTGAAAATAATAGCCTGATATATAAAGTAGTGAAATAATTTTGTTTTTGCAGTAGCAGTTTCTTTACTTTCAACAAGGATTTACTTTGTAAGCATTGAAAAATCATTTATACTCATTTTTATTGATGGTCTTGAAATGTTAGCTTTGTATTATTGATAATAATGAAGGCAAGATAATGAAAGATATGGAGATTGATTTTAATACATGAATCATTAATGAAATTATAGTGATTACTTAAGAACTATTTTTTCTGTCATAATAGACAATGTTCCTGAGTAATGATATTATAATGCTTCCTTCATTTAACATCTACACAGTTGACCTGTGATAAGCAGGTTTTTCAGAATCTTCAATGTCTTAATTCTTAGTTTGCTACCTAGTTTGCTAATTATAAGAGAAAATATAACCAAATTAATATTTTCTAAATAAAGAAGCACATGCACAATTAGGAAGGCATTTAAGAAAATAATTTATTTTGTTCAAACTATCCTATTTTTGACCACAGTTTAATGCTAAAGGGCAAACTTATTGAGACTTGAAGACTTTAATATATGTCTCTGTCTTATTAGGATGTCTATTTTTGAATAGTTAATATTTTTAAAATATTATGCCATCAAGAAGGAGCTAAAGATTTTCAGTACAGTAGTTAGTATTAAAGAAGCTGGTGACGTTTTTCCATTTATTGCACTGAAGAGGATGGTATCATATTTTTGGAGCTGTTATTTAAATTTAAAAGCTTACCCACCTCATTGAATTATCAAGGCATTGTATAAACATTTAAACTCAGTATACCATCTAATAAGTAGGTCTGCCTGCATAGACGCTTGATTAACAAAGAGGATTTATTGCAAAGGTGAAACATTCTTCAAGGAAAAGTTTTGTGTAATACCGAAGAAACTGGTATATGTATGTAGCTTTCAGTATGTCTCATCGTTTAAACAAATAACTAAGGAGTTCACATATGTTAACTAGATGTTGTTGATCTAGTATTTTGAACCCTAATTCAAAACTACTTAATTGTGTATTTTACTTTCAAGTACTGAAACTATCTCATTTTTATCTTAATTGTCTTATTATAGATCTTGTTTTGTTCTTAGTGTCTACACTTAAACTTTTAAATAAATGCAGTGACAAAAACTAGGTTGCATTTCTATATGTACCTTCTGACACTTATTAAAACTACAGTTGCTTCATGTATTTCATCCTCATTAGTGACATTGCAGTATTTCTGTAATAGTGATCTGAGCTTTTTTAGTAGTGCTTTAATAAGTTCTAGTCATCCCTTTTCCTGCTGTGTGATTATTTAAATTTACTATCCCCTTCAAGCTTCCTATTCCATCAAGACCCTATCCTCCTATTAAACAGATGATATTGCCTTTGTTTGTTTTAATAAGAGAAAGTTTATTTAGGAGGCCATAGTGGTAGAAGTGAGCTTCAGAAGAAATGGGCTCAGGAAACAAGTTTCAGCAAAAGAAGGGCCCTTTGAACTTAGGGGATGGAGACAGGGCGGGGGGCAGGGGGGTGGGCAGGGAAAGGCACACACACCGAGTCTTTAGAGGAGAAAGAGAGGAGAGGTTTGGGTGGAAAGGGAGAGGGAAAGAGAGTGAATGAATGAGTGAGTGAATGAGAGAGCATGAGGGAGTGCATTGCAAGCCCTGGAGAAAGGTGGGCTTGGGGAAAGGCCTGCGTGTGCTAAAATGGAACTGCTAGAAGTAGCCTTTTAATTCATGGAGAAAATTCAGGTCCTATAACATGAACAACTGCATAGTATTATTTGTCTCTTTCTTCAACAGTTTGTCTTTCCAGCTTTGTTTCTGTCTTAAAGCACTTTTCTTCTTTGTTTCTAAGATTAACCCCTCTGTGCTGTTACATCTCTTGAATTCTTTGAGAGCTTGTGCTATTATTTATTCCCTTTCAGATATGTTTATTTTCTGAGTATCTTCAGGTTCCTCTCCTCAGCCTATATGAATGTTCAACTCTCTTCTACCCTAATATAGTCTTCCTTTTGATATCATTGTAAATAATCTGGTTATTAATTAACAAGAAAGGAACAAAGGAAGGCCAGATAATATAGGCATGCCATTTATGCCAGGGAGCTGAAGTTCTGTTCCACACAGATCCTGAGGAAAGGAACTGGACAAAGGAAAACTAGATGCATACGTAGTAAGGTCTGGGTGACTTAGGGAAGGTACTCAGTCGCACCTGTGAACAGGTCTTTGGCCAGAATAGGTGTGGCCATTGCAAACTCGGGAAGATTTGATACACACGAACAACTGCTTCTGAACAAAGGAGCTCTCTCTGGCACTTGGCTGCTGGCTCTCTAGTCACAGGAGGTGCACTCCACTGCATTCACCTTCATGGCTCACGGCCATGTAGACCCCACACACAATGGACTGATGGACTACAATTAGTCTGATACTACACTCCACCAAACTCCACCATGGAGTGGAAACTCTGGACACTGGCTTTGCTTTTAGCTCTACTGAATTCCCAGTTGTACCTCTTCCAAGACTGGTTTAAGGGAAATGGGACTTGGCAAGCCAAAGGATATAATTCCATGCAAATAGAGCTTTCTACTATAGCTCATCTTCCCTTGGGGACCTCTGGAAATTCTTATTCCAATGGTATCCCAAGAAGCCCACTCCCACTAGCAAAGGAGAAGGGCAATCCATGCAATTCTCCCAAAAAGCTTTCATCTTGGAGTTTGCTATTTTCATTTATTTTTCTTAGTCTCTCATAGCCTCCTGGATCCCCGTTACACTCCAATAAAACTGATTTTCTAAAGTCATTCTGTAATAACAATGATGATGGTAGTAATATAAAATAGTTACTGTTACTGTTTGAGTCCTACTCAGTACTTTTCTAGGTACTTTACATGAGATCTCATTTAATACTCACAACAACACATTGGAGTATTATACTCTAGGGTCAAGAGCTTTGAACACCATGTGCATGGATTTGAATCCTAGGTGTAGTGCTTTCTGTCTGTAACATCTTAGGTAAATTATTTAACCTCTCTGTTTTAGTTGCCTGATTTGTAAGTTGAGAATAATACCTACCAACCTATCTCAAAAGGAAACTGAAACATAAGGTGCTTAAGTAACCCAAGATCACATCGATTTGCATGATTTGACATTAGAACCCAGACCATTTTGTTCACCACTTTATTCTCTTTTCAGTGCTTTGGGTGATCCAGTTGATAAAACCACTGATTTATTAATTTTTATTCTTTCTGATCTTCCTGTAGCAATTGGTAATATCTCTTCTCCATATTTAAACTCTTTGCTGGTTTCCACATCACTGGGACCTTGATTCACCATGTGCCCCAACTGACATCTAAACTTCATTTCATTTTATCCCTTCCTTGTGTGTACTCCCTAAGTTTTTTTTAGCTTTGCTCCCCTCCCTTACCTTCCTGTGAACTTCCAGTAGGACTAGAAGTGTAGGTTATAATTTCCAAAATCACTAGCTAGACCTCTCTCCTGAGTTCCAGATTCTTGATTTCAACTTGAATGCCCTTTAGGTATCTGAATTTCAATAGTGTTGACCCTTGAGTATTGCAGTATTGTGATTTAAATATATCCATCTCATTAAAATACAGCTTTTGTTGTTATTTTGTGTACTTATGTGGCTGAAGAAAAGCAGCTTCTA
The DNA here is from genome assembly GCA_004026665.1 of Murina feae. Taxonomy (NCBI): domain Eukaryota; kingdom Metazoa; phylum Chordata; class Mammalia; order Chiroptera; family Vespertilionidae; genus Murina; species Murina feae. Next base: position 37,946 of record PVJC01005085.1, on the reverse strand, counting down.
GGAGTGGGGAGAAATATTGGCTCCCTGTTTCTTGTTCACTTGTGTTTACATGAATACTTTCTACAGTTTATTTCTTTGGAATAATTTTTCCAAGTGATTATTTTGTGTTAGATTATCTAATGCTAGATACTATCCTTAAATTCATCACCTATACTTTAATACCTTGTAATATGCTGAAAGAAAATTGGAGAGGGAGAATACAAACTTTGGTAAAGTATGTGATACAAGACAGCTGACTTACAGAATGAGTGAGAATGCCAGTGACAGTTTTTATATTGACTAGTAGTAATTTTTAATTGCTTCCTTATTTCTTTAGGTTAAAGATATAATTATATACATTTTTCTTTGTATCCCAATGGATAATTTCTGGGATATGCATAATTAACTTTGAATCTTAGTCGTCTACTTTGTAGGATAAAGGTTTAACTGTTCATCATGGTATACAAGTTCCTATACGTTTTTATTTTAACTTTTGTTTCAAGCTACTTTTCACTTCAGCAGCCACTTCTCTTTTCATAGCATATCTTGCAGCTTCATTAGACTATTCTTATTTCTTATCTTTGTTTACATTACTCTTTAGTCTGAAATATCCTCATTTTTTACCTCCTCATGATAAAATTCTACCTGTTAGGAACGCAGCATACACATCACCTCTTTTGGGGGGCTTTCCTTGAGAAGGCAGTACAATATAGTGGCAAATTGTATAGGTTATAATTTCTAATGGAGATATCTGACTGGATTTTCATGGAAAGTTCTCTTGCTTAGGACAAATTAATGAACTTTGATGTGCTTTATTTCCCTATCTGAAAATAGAGATACTAATACTATCTATTTGTTGAGTTGTTGAGATTATTTCAATAAAATTATATATGTGAAGTACCTGGTACACAGTGAATTCTTTATAAATGACACCATTATTATCAATTCTGAGATGCATTTAAAAATATTTTAATCTTGTAATTGATATATATTTAAAGTATTGTTTACATCACTTCCAGACAGGTGTTACTAAATTAAAAGTGCACTTTTATTGTTGATAGCATCTTCAAATTAAAATACCTTGGTGACTGCCTTTCTTGTGCTCTTAGCATTTATACATACCTGTTTTAGGATTAATGTTTTATTTATGTAGCTGTTATTTTGTCTCATCCATTTTCTCTTTTTGTCTTGTGAACTTCTCAAGGTCAAGGATCTCCTTGGTAATTGCAATGTGTAAACATATCACCTGGCACACAGTAGACTGTCAATAGATGTTGATTGGAAGAGTGTCCTTATTTTTCTTTCTGCTAATATAGTGTTAATTTGACATCTTTTTACACTTCAAAGTAGAGTCATTAGGTTTGCATTCTGGTGTTTCTCAAGCCCACATTGATTCTTTTGGTAGTTTAGCATCGTTAATATTTAAGTTACAAAATAATTCCTGATCTTAAAAGTTAAATACAAATGAAAGTTATGCTTTTATTTTGCAAGAACGCTTACTGAAGCTGACCCTAGAGGAAAGACGCAAAGAATACATAAGGGACTACATTCCCCTGAACACTATTCTATCGTGGAAGGAGGAAGTGAAGGGCAAGAGCCAAAATGATGGTAAGTTTCTCAGAATATTTTTCAGGTAGATACTGTTGCCATTTTTTTTATGACTTCGGCAGGACAATTTTTGGCAAAAATGAATAACAGGTATTCAATAAAGAGATGACAGTTTTGCTATTTTAAATCATTGTCAGTTGTCATTTAATTATTTTTAGCAATCTATTATATATTATTTAAATTTAGAAAATAATTATTTAAAAAAATTTTTTTTAAATTCTAACCCTAACCTTAACCCTAACCATTCTAAAATACACTACGATTATATTATGGTACTCTTTTATGGGTACTTCTAAAAAATTACTTTGCAGTAGTTTTTGGAGCAAATGATATTAGAGATTATGGTGTGACCCGTTGAGTTTGTTTTGACTAGGTTTACTTAGGACTTCTTCAGTTTTATTTTAAGGATTGGATATATTTCAAAGACAGTATATCAAAAAGAACAGAGAAAAACCAAATAACATTTCACATAATTTTAGAGAAGAGTATACAGGGTGTCCCTAAAAAATGTATATACACTTTAATAGTTGGTAGCTATTTTCAATTTTGAAAATGAAATGCATTTTTATAAACACTGCCTTTAAATTATTCAGAATGTGTTTATACTTATTTGGGGGTCTGGTATTATATCTACATATGAAGTATTGTATAACAAATTTACTCTTTCTCAAACTTGTTATGATTTAGAGTCTAGATTGTTTGAGGGGAAAATATATATATTAGAATATAAATGAAATTTTTAGTAATACAAAGGTTCGTGGAAGAAAATCCTAAAAGCAACATAGTAAATTTAATGTATGTTTAATACGTTTATCTTGGAATTAACATTTACTGATGTTTATGGTCTCGATGTCAAGTTTAAAAGAAATAGGGTGCTTTTTAGGATATGTAACAGTTGAGAAACAAAGGTAACTTTAATTTAAGAAAGGAAATTGGAGCTGCTGATTTCACAGATTGTGGTCTTTGATGGAACTATACAGGATATTTATGGCCCAGAATAAGAAGACTAGCATGGAGTTCCTATGGACAAAATCTGTGGAAAGTGGCAGCCAAATTAAGCTTTAGAACCTATGAAGAAAACACATAGACTTGAGAGTTTGGGGCTGTAGACAGAATTTTATTTTTCTAGAAAGGCAAATCATGTGGGTTCTTTTAGACCTTTCTCTGCCAGGAAAAGTGTGCCCTTGGCAAGTGGGTAGAGTGTTTACCCCTAGTTCTAATGGAGGCCATTAGCTGATTGGGATGTACAGATCTGATCTCTTTGCCCAGTGTCTTAAGTAAATGCAAGTTATTTTAATAATAGTCTAATCAAGACATTATTAAAAGAGTAGGCAGTGCTGTGTAATGAAAAGAATATAGAGCTCGAACAGAATTCTGGGCCTTCTCTGACCTAGGGCTATGTGCCTCTTAATGTCTGGATCTCAATTATTTCTTTTGTTTATATGAAGCTGGTATTGAATGCTTCAGCTTTACTTTTTATGCTAATAAACCTCTCTTTTTCCAGCGCTTTATTCATCTGGTTTTCTTTCTTGGTCACAGTTTTAGCTGGTCAGTTTTCTAAGGATGCAGTACATGGTGTTCTTTTAAAAAAGTTTTTGACTCCTGAGATAGAGGTAGATTCCTGTTGCTGCCACAGTTGACAAAGCAGTAATGAAATTCAGGCTGAATTGCCTAAGGGTTAGCTCACCTCTGCATGGAGGTTTGGCCTTTATGTTGGCTGCTTCTACTTGAACATTCAGCATGTAACAGTGTAGGATTGAACTGGGTTATTAAGAACTCAGTGTTGGATGTTTTTAGAGACACTACACACCAAAATGTGTCCCCCAAATCAGATAAGATACATTAAGTAACAGCTGACATTGTTATTCTCTAACAAGATCTGGTGCATTTATTTAATCCTATTTCCCAATATGAGTGTTATAAGTGATTTACAACTGCTCTGTGTATTTCAGTTTTTCCCTTCATGCATTTTGAAAATGACAGGCCTTCGTGGGAAACTAGGTGATATGATCAAAATTGTATTTCTGTTAAACAGTGCTTTATTCCCTTCATTAAATGTTACTTGTTCCTCTCTGTTGTGATATAGAAATTGGTGACTGGCCCCTTCTTTTTTCATGAAACAGAATGGCTCATTCTATATGTAATATCTGTTAATTTCTTTATATAATATATATGTTTTCTAAGTACTTTCTTCTAGTGTTAGGTATCTAGTCTTAGATAACTAAAATATTGGTCAAAAGAACTTCAGTATTTTTACAGTTTGAAAGATCTTTGGAAAATATAAATTCAAAAACTCAAAGGGCAATTATAAATATAGTTATATTTTTATATTCTGTTTTGAAATGTTTAAGCTTATGAACTAACTCCTTATAAATGTACGTGTAGGTATTGATATTTGTAGCTTTCTTTTTTAAATATGAGATTTCAAACTAAGTTTTAAAAGAAGATAATTTATAATTCTTTGTCACATAGTTTATTTTAAATTTAGTAGTTTATTATTATCACTTTTTTAATAGAAGTTTATTTGGTTTTGATATCCATAATAAAATGGAAATTTCTTAAGCTATTGTTTTAAAAATTTTTTTTACTTTGCTCAGTTTTCTTTTACTTAACTAAATGTTTCTTGTTATATGTTACTCATATTTTGACTTTAATCTGTCCTAATAAAAGGAAACCAAAAAATTGCCCAACAATATAAAATCAATGTTTGTGTAGAAAGAAGGAAGCAAGTAGATAACGCAGGGTGGGGCAAAAGTGTGGAAAATGATCCTATATAATAAAACCCTAGTATGCAAGGACTGGTCGCTGTCACATGCACTTACCACTAGGGTTCAGATGCTCATTGTAGGAGCTGTCCCCTTGGTCAGTGCGCTCCCACAGGGAGAGTGCTGCTCAGCCAGAAGCCAAGCTCACGGTTGGCAAGTGTCTCTGCTGCAGTGGCTGGTAAGGAGCAAGGGGTCCCAGACTGCAAGAGCCCTGGACTGTGAGAGGGATGTCTGACTGCTGGCTTAGGCCTGATCTCCTTAGGATCAGGCATAAGCCTGCAAGTGGACATCCCCCAAGGGGTCCTGGACTGCCAGAGGGCACAGGCTGGGCTGAGGGCTTTCCCAAAACCCCCCCCCCCTCGAGTGCATGAATTTTGTGTACCGGGCCTCTAGTAATTAACACATTGCGCACCAGTAGTTTTATTGCTAGCTTTACCCAGTGACCAAGTAAGTTTTTATTGAACGAGTACAAAAAAGGTTTTATATAATGTTAAAGGCATGCTTTAAAATTAAATAGCCGTTGCATTTTGAAGTTATTTATTACATATTATTGCAAGCTAATATCTTTTTAAAGTATGATACTTTGTAAAACACAGTGTAATATGTAGTGAGAATTCTCTCCTTTCTTTCTTTTTTAAAAAATATATTTTATTGATTTTTCACAGAGAGGAAGAGAGAGGGATAGAGAGTTAGAAACATTGATGAGAGAGAAACATCAATCAGCCGCCTCCTGCACACTGCTCACTGGGGATGTGCCCGCAACCAAGGTACATGCCCTTGACCGGAATCGAACCTGGGACCCTTGAATCTGCAGACCAACGCTTTATCCACTGCCAAACTGGTTAGGGTGAAGCAAGAATTCTCATGATCTGTCCGCAATGTGTTAACAAATAATAATACAAGAATAAACCGTTTTTTGCCTCATGACAACTGTAAACCTACTTTTACCGCATTGTATTTTCACATTGACATACTACTTTGGTAGTCTTGGAAAGCTATGGATCAGAAGTGGTAAGTAGCCCTGACTGGTTTGGCTCAGTGGATAGAGCATCGGCCTGAGGACTGAAAGGTCCCAGGTTCAATTCTGGTCAAGGGCATGTACCTTGGTTGTGGGCACATCCCCAGTAGGGGCTGTGCAGGAGGCAGCTGATCAATGTTTCTCTCTCATCGATGTTTCTAACACTCTATCCCTCTCCCTTCCTCTCTGTAGGAAATCAATAAAATATATTAAAAAAAAGAAGTGGTAAGTAATGGGGAGACAATTACCAAAACAGAAACCCATTTGTTTATTATTATGGTTCATATTTATCAATACTATTAGTAAATCTCTGGAATTATATGCTTCTAATTACTTCTTCCTCTGTATTAGCAATTATGTAATAATGCCTTTTACTTTTCAGTTGCTTTGTGTAGGGAATTTAAAAATGCTCATCTGTCCTATTATATTGTCTCTAGCACCTGGAATAGTGCTTCATGCATAGGTAGGCTCAATCAGTATGTTATATAAGGATATCTCAGAGGTTAACAGTCTACAAAGGACAGTTATTTTTTTTCAAACTTAAAAATGAGCATTTAAAAACATACAAAAATAGAGAGTATAATGAAGCTTTATGTACCCATTACTCGGTTTCAACAGTTAATATGTGGCTAATTTTATTTCAGCTACACCAAAGCTCTCTGTATCTTTCTCCAGACTATTTTGAAACAATTCCTGTACATCATATCACTTTTATCTATAAGTATATCTATGTATGCATATGTATATTTCTAAAATATAGGGACACATTTTTATTGTTTTAATATAATCACAATACTATCATAACATCTAAAAAATTAATAATTCTTTAATATAATAACTAATTAGTATTCATATTTTTCTGTGTCATAAAGGGTTTTGCTTTCTTTGTATAGTTGGTTTACTTGAGTCAAGATCTAAATAAGGTCCACATATTGCTCTTAATTTATATATTTCCTAAGTCTCTTTTAGTCTACAATTTCTTTTTTCTCTGTCTTTTCCCTGCTTTGTAATTTATTTAATGAATAAATTAGGTTGTTTGTCTTATAGAATTTTTTACATTTTGCATTTGCTGACTGCATCTTTGTGGTGTCATTTAACATGTTCCTCTTTCCCATGTGTTTCTTATGAGCTGGTAAATATAGAGGCTTATCAGACTTGAGTTTAATTATTTGAAATAATACCTTATAGGTTGTTGTACTTTCTTTCCTGTAATATTAGAAGGCACATAATGTCTGGTTCTCTGTGTGGTGATAAAACTGATTACTAGTTGAAGTATTACGTGAATTCATCCATTGTAAAGCTATCAAATTTCACCTAAAGTACTTTAGTAGCCATTAATGATCATTATTTTTAGGGATTATAAAATAATGTTATTTTAATATCTTTCATTTTTCATTTATTAGTTGAACTTATATCAATTTTTTTGAATCAAGTTTTTTTTTTTGTTTTACAAAAAAGGAAGAATAAATGCTAGATTTTTTTTTTTTTCTTACCAGTTTTCAGATTGAGTTGGTTCTTTGAAATTTAAAATGACTAAACAGCCCTAACTGGTTTGGCTCAGTGGATAGAGCTTTGTCCTACGGACTGAAAGGTCCCAGGTTTGATTCCGGTCAAGGGCATGTACCCTGGTTGCGGGCACATCCCCATTAGGGGTTGTGCAGGAGGCGGCTGATTGATGTTTCTCTCTCATCGATGTTTCTCGCTCACTATCTCTCTCCCTTCCTCTCTGTAAAAAAATCAATAAAATATATTAAAAAAATAAAATAAAATGACTAAACAGAAAAATTCATGATTCACTACGTACTTTTGTTAGTCCTCTGTTTTTATTTCACTCAATCTTTTTAACTTTTTTCCAAGATTATTTTAGCAACTCATAAATTTTATTGTGTGTCGTAGTTTTTACTACTAAGTGCTGTGCAAGGAGCCCACCGCAACCCTCTCTCTTCAGCCACAGTCCCTTGTCTAGCTCTGGCTCTGAGGCAGGGGGCATTTAGCTTGTCCTGGGCAAAGTCATTATCTCCCTTCTCCCTGGGTTACTCCTACAGCTGGAGCTTCATCTCTCTTTTCATCCTCTCTCCTCACCCCTGCCCAACTTCCAGTCCATTCTGCCTCTGTCCCTCTGTTTTAAAATAATGTACTAGAAATAAAAACACCCATATCTTTTTATATGCATGGAGACCACAAGATGAAAAGTTCTTGCTGTGTATTTCTTAAGTCTGTAATTTCACCACAGATTCTATCAGTTTTCTTTTTAATCCATTAACTTAATTATACTAATAAATAGGGATTTTACTTAAATACGTTTAGGTCAGATACTTTAAGATGGGTTATAGACTAGGAGCAGTCAAAGCCATCCTTTTCCATTATTGAATTTTCATACAAGTTTTCCAAACAAGGTTTTAAATACAATTTACTATTTACTTAAGTCTTTGGTTTAGAACAAAGTTGAAGATTACTGATGAAATATGTACTAAAATATAGATAATGAATATAGGTCAATAAAAGTTCATATGCTTGGCTATGTGCATGCCACAGCAGAAGATATATGTGCCTTTGGAGGTTTGGAAATACTGAGGTTTAGTTTAGTCTATCTGTAGGGGAAGCCATGGATTTTAGATTGCTGGTTGTTCCCTAGAGGTTGGATTCAGATAATTCAGAATCCAGACAACCCTAACAAAGAGGGGATTCTACCATCAAACTTATATTTGAAGTTTTGTCAGCTATATGAAAACCAGGGGCCCAGTGCACAAAAATTTGTGCACTCGGGAGGGTCCCTCAGCCAGGCCTGTGCCCTCTTGCAGTCTGGGACCCTTCGGGGGATGTCCACCTGCTGGCGTTCCTGGCCAGCCTGGGTGAGAGGCTGATGACTGTTTGTAGGCTGGCCAAGCCCCTCAGTGGGGACCCTCAACCCATGGGTGTGTGGCCAGCCTGGGTAAGGGGCTTAGGGCTGTTTTCAGGCTGCCCACAGTCCCTTCAGGGTTTGGGTCCCTACTGGGGTGCCTGGCCAGCCTGGGTGAGGGGCTGAGCACTGTATACAGGCTGGCCATAGCTCCCATTGACCCAAGGTCCCAGTGAGGCTGCTGGCTAGAATCAGGTTTCTGGGGTTTATTTATCTTCTATAATTGAAACTTTGTTGCCTTGAGTGGAGGCAACAGTCTGCATGGCAGGCAACGAAGCCTCCTATTTGCTTCAGCTCTGTGGCTTCTATAATTGAAACATTGTTGCCTTGAGTGGAGGCCACAGCCAGCCTAGGCAGGCAGTTTCCTCCATTGCTGGCTTCCTGTTTCCTCTAGCTCTGTGGCTGCTGGCCGCCATCTTGGATGGGTTAATTTACATATCATCGCTCTGATTGTCTGGTGGGTGTTTGATGGGTTAATTTACATATCATCGCTCTGATTGGCTGGTGGGTGTGGCTTAGGTATAACGGAGTGAGGGTTAATTTGCATATTACTCTTAGATAACAGATTTTTCCAGATTTTATAATTCTCTTGTATTAGTGATTCTGTTGGGGTAAAAAAAAAGTGAAGACTATTAGTTGCTTCTGTCACAGTGCTTTTTTAGTTTTTGGTCCTCAGAAATATTTAGAAAGATTTTGGATGCAAACAGTCAAATATAGTAAGAGCACTTTACTTGTAATTGAACAAGATGTTTTCTAATATGTCTGTCTATTGAGATTCTTATAAAATACTAATCTAATAAAAGTGTAATACGCTAATTGCGTCACTCCACTACATCCCAAGCCATACCCACCAGCCAAACAGAGCGACTGTATGCAAATTAACCAAACCAAGATGGCAGCCAGCAGCCACAGAGCTAAAGCAAACAGGAGGCTTCGTTGCCCTGCCGATGGAGGAAGCTGTCTGCCCAGGCTGTCTGTGGCTTCTGCTCAAGGCAACAAAGTTTCAGTTATAGAAGATAAATAAACCCCAGATATCTGCTTTCAGCCAGCCTTGCTGTGAGCTTGGGTGGCTGGGGACTGTGGCTAGCCTGAAAATGGCCCTCAGCCCCTCACCCAGACTGGCCAGGTACCCCAGCAGGAACCCCCTACCCTCAAGGGGCTGTGGCCATCCTGCAAACATCCATTAGCCCCTCACCCAGGCTGGCCGGGCAATTCAGCAGGACCCCCCTTCCTGAAGGGGATGTGGACAGCCTGAAAACCACCCTCAGCTCCTTACCCAGTCTGGCCAGGCACCCCAGCAGGGACCCCCACTCTGAAGGGGCTGTGGCCAGTCTGCAAACAGCCATAAACCAACCCCTCACCCAGGCTAGCCAGGCACCACAGCAGGACCCCTGAATGGGATGTTGCCAGCCTGAAAACATCCCTCAGCTCCTCAGCCAGGCTGATCAGGTTATGATGAATATATTTGTAATCCTTGTGTATATGTTTTTCTACATGATAGAGTCATAAAAGTGGGATCGTTGGTTCACAGTCAGTACATGTTCATAATTATGCTACAGAAAATTTTTATCTTTATATAAATGTATATTTAAAACACTTCCATCCCTTTTTACATACAGGATCATACTCTAATACTGTTATTTTTTTTGTATTTTTTAAATCTCATAATCTATTACAGAAATCCTTGGTTTTATTTTTAAAGGCTTTATAGTCTACATATTGTATGAAGATATTGTGATTTTATTTAATCATTTCCTCATTGATGGGCATTTTGATTATATAAATTTTTGTTTTAAGTAGTACAACCAATATTTTACAGATGTCCTCATATGTTTTTTGTTTGTATTCTTATGCATGCTTATATCATAAGAATAATTTCTAGTTGTGGAATTGCTAGGTCAAAAGGGTCAAGGTTTTTCAATTGACATATATTTTTAGTTTTCACTTGAAAAGTTTTTAACCATCATTTCATTCCCATGAATGATTTAAAATGATTTAAATAATATTTAAGTGACTTAAACAATTTAAAGTATTATTTAAATAATATTTTAATAAGTTTATTAGCCACTTGTTTTTCTGTCTGAACACTTACTATGGAGGCAAACACTGGTATAAGTGGCTTGCATATTTATTTAATGATTTATTTCCTAATATTATTTGCTTATTTTAAAAAATTATTTTTTCTTATGTCTCTCAAGAGTTTATTTTACATTAAGGAAATTTCTTTTAGTTATATGTGTTACAGATTTTATTGTTTTTAATGATTGTGTATATAAATGTTTTATACCCAATTTTACATTCTTATTTGATCAGGTGATGTTTTATAATGTTCTTTATCTTATCTTGTTAGTTTTGGTCAGGCTTATTGCTAGATATTTATTTAATAGATTTTAAAAAGTATGAATGGGATATTTATTCTCATTTAATTTTCTACTTAGTTATTGATGAGGTATAAGGAAGTGATGATTTTTGAATACTAATCTGGCATTTTGTTATTAGTCTGTCTTTTGAGATACTCTTGGATTTTCCAGATGGACATTAAAACCTTCTTCAAATAATGTTCTTGTAGCTTCTTAATATTTGTGCCTCTTCTCTTTTGCTTTGACTAAGGTCAGCAGTATAGAGTTAATTAATAGAGCTCATAGCAGGCATTTTGCCATATTGCCTTAATAATGAAATTTATATATTAATTGATAGGATAATAATCTCATCATTTAGGGCAGTTATTTTGAGGAAAGTAGTTTACCTAATAAATGGTAACATTACCTTGAAGGTTAAGAAATCTAACTTTCACTTCAGTATTTGTGCTTGTGAAAACATTTCTTAACTCTTCTATTTATTTATCTTTAAAATATTCCCATCGATTTCAGAGAGAAAGGTTGAGGGAGAGAGAGATAGAAACATCAGTGAATTAATTGGCTGCCTCCTGCACACCGCCTACTGGGAATCAAGCCTGAAACCCTGGCATGTGCCCTTGACCGGAATCAAACCCAGGACCCTTCAGTCCATAGGCTGATGCTCTATCCACTGAGCCAAACAGTCTAGGGCAACTCTTATATTTATATAGTGAGGATAATTATTAATTTGTAATGTATAAAATATCATAGTCAACCTATAAAAGGATCATTATAAAACCAGTTGCTATTTATTAAGTTATTTCAAGTACTTACTGATATTTCACACCAAGGGCATGATTTCTGAATTAGGGAACATTTTTTATTCTGAAATTTTGGTCACTATATTATTGATCTTAAAAATAATTTTTATTTTTTATTTTTTTCATTTAAATTCTTTATTGTTTAAAGTATTACATAAGTATCTTTTTTCCCTCATTGACCTCTCCTGTGCCATCCCGACCCCCAAGCACAAGCTTTCACTGCCCTACTATCTGTGTAGATTGGTTTTCTCATATGCATGCATATAAGTCCTTTGGCTGATTTCTTATCCCTTCACCGCCCTCCTCGCTTCCCCCTCCTCCCCCCCCCCGCCTTCCCTAATAGGTTATACAGTATGTTCAATGCTTCTATGTCTGTGGTTCTGTTTTGGTTCATCAGTTTATGTTGTTCATTATATTCCACAAATGAGTGAGATCATGTGATATTTATCTTAGTCTGACTGGCTTATTTCACTTAGCATAATGCTCTGTAGGTCCATCCATGCTGTTGCAAATGGCAAGAATTCCTTGTTTTTTTACAGTAATGTAGTATTCCATTGTGTAGATGTACCACAGTTTTCTAATCCACTCGTTGGGCACTTAGGATGTTTCCAAATCTTAGCTATTGTAAATTGTGCTGCTATGAACATAGGGGTGCATATATTCTTTCTGATTGCTGTTTCTGTTTTCTTGGGATATATTCCAAGAAGTAGGGTTACTGGGTCAAATGAAAGTTCCATTTTTAATTTGAGGAAGCACCATACTGTTCTCCACTAATTTACATTTTTTTGTTGGCATAATATAGTGAAAGCTTTTTCAAACTTACTTTTTTTCTGTCAGCTGTTAAATTCATTATCAGGAGAATAGAAAGGTAAAATAGTACAAGTAAACAAGAAATAGCATACCAATTTTGTAAGTCATTCAGACATCTGACAGGAATTCAGTAACAGTTTCTGCCTTTTGAATTCTATATGATGTTTAGTAGTAGTATCTTCTCAGCTGAGATTTACTGAGACTATTTTAAAAATATTCAATTCCTGGCACAATGATTGGAATCTGTATAATTTTGCTTAGCATATTTACCTGTTAATGAAACATATTCATTCAATACAGATTCTGATTCAGTTGATATAGTTAGGGTCTAGGAGCCTATACCTATTATTAATAAGTACTTCAGAGTGTTTTTTTTCTTGGGGTTGCTCCCCATAGGTACAAAAGTTTTTCTGAATAGTGATTTTTCATTGTATCTCATAGAAAATAAATTTTGGGGAGAGAAATTCATTGTTATTTTCCATGCTTTAGTAATGTAAATTTGCCTTTTACTTTAGACTTTAGTTTTTATTTTAGAGTAAGCTGGGTGGGTGGGCTCTTGGCATCCACTTCTTAGTACATATGTGGTGATTAACATTGATAATTAGTAATAATTATGGCATTAGCTATAATTTTTTAATACATGGTTATTTCATCAACTTTATTAATTTGAATGTATTTTTTATAAAACTTCTAAAAATGGAATTGATATTTTTTCCTCCTTGGAATCCTTATCATGGCCTAGGTACATTGAGCTTGAAAAAGTGAAGCATTTCATACATTTAATTCCCATCCAAGGATATGTTTACTGATTTTAGAGAGGACGAGAGAGAGAGAGAGAGAGAGAGAGAGAGAGAGAGAGAGAGAGGGGAAAGAGAAATATCAATTGATTTCCTCCCGTATGTACCTTGATTTGAGATCGGACCTGCAACCTAGGTATGTGCCCTGCCTGGGAATTAAACCTGCAACTCTTTTGGTACAGGGAACAACACTCTAACCAATTGAGCCACCTATATAATATATTTATTTAATGACAAAAATCTAACCTTTATTTTAAAAAGTATCGCACATGAGTCGCTGATGATATTCTAAGATAGCTTGTATGTATTAGAACCTTTTTTTATTATTATATTATACACTAAAAAATATGAACAAATCATGACCAATAGAAAGAGATTGCAATTTTGTAGGATTTGCTAATTTTGTATTCATTGATTTGGCCAAAATAAAAGTGCTGATGGGAATTTAATCTGTTATAATATTTCTGTCAAAATCCTACAGCAAAATTTTATTTCAGCAAATATTTTTGAATTGAAATATTTTTATTTCAGCAAATATTGGTGAATAGAATCAATTGTTTTCTATTTGCTTTTGTCTTGTTCATTTATTTCTTCTATTGCATTCCTATTCTTACAATGTAAGTTTAAAAAATTAGTTGTAAGAGTTACAAAAATATTTTCACAAAGTCCTATTTTGTAATTAAGAAAAGCTCCTTTCATGGAATCATATAACTGATACCAAATGTATTTCATTATGATGGGCATGTAAATATTTAATTTATTTGATACTTTTAGTAAGTGATACATAACATACTTTCTTGATTGATAGCTTAATTGAGCTTTACCCAGCTCAAAGGGATGGATATTTCATTTTTGAATTTAACTCAATGAGGTTGCTAACCTAATCTCGGTGAACAAACTGCCTGTGTTTGTGTGTGTGGAAATGAAGGGTAAAAGTTAGTGATGATAGACTAAGAATTATTTGAGGTTATTGATAAGGGAAACAAACATTCCCTTGGAACTAGGAAAAGGCCTTCCTTTTTAAAAAACAGATACATATAATGTTCTTAATATCTGCCAAATGTAGTTTTAAGTGCTTCACAAATGATAAATTATGCAATTATCACAACAGTGAAGTAGGTACTGTTAGTAAGAGTAGGTACTATTATTGTCTCATTTTATAAATGAGGTCACTGAGGTACAATGGGGTTAGCTTGCCGAAGGTCACACTGCTGTCAAGTAGCAAAGTCTGAACTTGATCCCAGGCCTTCTGGCTCTATATCTTCTTTAATTATCTTCAGTTAATGCTGCCTTTTGTTTTCTAAAAGCATTACTGATATGTTTATGTGTTACATGTTTACTGTTAATTTTATTTGATTTTTGGAAAGATGTATTTTATGCTGTGCATTATAAAAATGTTCATAAATTATTATTTATGATGCCATGATGTTTGTTTTTAATTAAAACACAGAGAACTCTAGGTAAAGTTGTGGACAATGAAATTGGCAATAATAACTGAACACTATGAGGAGAAAGGCTTTGTCTCCTCAAGTAGGTGTGTAACGACTACCACTTTACAACATTTAAAAAAAATCATTCACTTTTCTTTATAATTCCATCAGTGTTCCAAGGTTGCACTGACAATTGAAAGTATTTAAAATCTGTTTCTTTACTTTTTTTTTTTTAAACTAGTCACCATTTTTTTAGTAGGGTGGACCACATAATAAACATGAAACTACATTTTGCAGCTTTTAGCCACATCTCTATGAACTTGCTTCTCAGACTGGAACACTAAAGTATCTATGGTTATTTACCAGGAAATATGTGAAGCTACACAATAAAATAATCTTTTAAAGAACCATTTCTACTAAAATGGTTGGTGGGGGTGGAATATTAAATAATTTAATTGCTTAGCACTTAAGAATTTTTTTATGTTAAGACTAATGATTCTCAAGAGAAGAGACAAAGAATTTCATAATAATGGTTTCTACCCTAGAAATCCTGAAGGTATATCAGTTCATTCTGTGGAAAGATTTCAAGAGTACTTGATTATATTTGGAGTCAGTTGGTGTCCTGGAAAGTTATAAAATAAGGGGTTATTTAACCAACATAAAATGGTCAATAAAGTTGAAGGAAGAGCCTTCCTTCACTTCAGTGGTCAGTTAGTTGCCATAGTATCAATATACCCAAATGTTAATCAGTAATGTTTGTTGGGCTGCTGAAAAGAATTGTATTATCAAAGATACATCTTGTTTAAATCTTGGAAATATAATAATGTTTTCTTGGATTTTATTTTAGCAAATCTGACTTTTAAGTAAATCCTAAGTAAAATAGGATTTATATAAAAGATAATTTTGGGGTTATTTAATTTAGAAAAGGTTGAACATGGTATGTTTTTAAATAGTTTCTTCATTTTCTTATATGCACAGCCTTTAGGCTTACATATGATATGATATAATATGTTACAATATAATATAAAACTAATAAAAGAGTAATATGCAAATTAGGCGTCACTCCATCACAAAGATGGCTGCTCCCACAGCCACAAGATGGCAGCGCCCAGGCGGGCTCGACCCCACCACTGAAGTGGTCAGTTCTGTTACCTAGGGAGGTGGCGGAGGAGGCGGGGGGCTGGAGGGGCGGAACAGGTGATCAGAGGGGGTTGGGGATCCCTTGCCCGGCCAGAGGCTTTCACCAGAGGCCTCAGGCATGGGCAAGGGCGGAGCCAGTGATTAGAGGTGTATGAGGGTGCCCTACCCAGGCATAAGGCCTGGGCCAGAGGCCTCAGGCCTGGGCAGGGATAAGGCCAGAGATCACAGGGGCCTGGGCTCCGCAGAGCCAGCAATCAGAGGGGCAGGGATGGAGCCTGGGATCGCAGGGGTCTGGGCACTGGTGGAGCTGGCAAAGTAGAGGTTTGGGGGTCCCCAGAGGCTGCCAGTGGGGCAAGGACAGAGCCAGCGATGGCAGGGGGCAGGATCAGAGCTGGTGATCGCAGAGGCTTGGACTCTGTGAAACCGGTGATTGGAGGGGCTTGGGAGTCCCCTGCCCAGGCCTGCAGCCTCGGCCAGGGGTTATAGGCCTGGTTAGGGGTGGAACTAGGATTGGAGTGGCAGGGGTGGAGCCGGTGATTGGAGTGAACTACAGAGGAAACACCTTTTCTTACTGCTCATTGACTAAGCTCCCTGTATGCCACTGGTAATATTCTTAGTAACTTGGGTAATAAGAATCCAAAAAGGCAATCTAGGGTTTTTCCACCACACTTCTGGAGAAAAAAAATGAAGGTCCAATGCTGGAGGGCTAAGAAATGTCATATCCTGCCCTAGCTGGTTTGGCTCAGTGGATAATGCCTCAGCCTGCTGACTGCAGGGTCTGGCTTCAGTTCTTACCAAGGGCATGTACCTAGGTGCAGGCTCCTCACTGGCCAGGGCCCAGGTCAGGGCATATGCAGGAGGCAACCAATCAAAGAGTTCCTCTCACTTCGATGTTTCTCTCTGTTTTTCCCTTCTCTTACACATTCTCTAAAAATCAGTGGAAACATCCTCAGGTGAGGATAAAAAAAGAAAGAAAGAAAGAAATGTTGTATCCTATGGAAGATACACCTTGAAAATGCCTAAAGAAAGTTGTCATTTCTTTATGGTGAAGGGACTGGAGTCCGTGTTGATGAAAACACCTTGGTGGCTGCGATGACTGGCAGTTGCTGCAGCAGCGGGGTGATGGGGCTGGTGGCTTCCCCTGATTAGCCTGGTCGCCTCCCACAAAGGGAGGCCAGACTGTGGCTTAGGCTCACTCCCCAAGGGGAGTAGGGAGGAGGCCCAAGCCGTCAGTAGGACATCCCCGGAGGGCTCCCAATATGTGAGAAGGGGCAGGCTGGGCTCAGGAACACCCCCCCCCCCAGTGCACGAATTTGTGCACCGGGCCCCTAGTCAAGTAAACAAACAAACATCATGGTGAAAGATTAAAAGAAAAATCCTGTATAGTCGGTGTTTTTTTTATTTTTTTAAAATACCTAGTTAATTTGGGTATAAACAATCTAATCTAATAAAAGAGTAATATGGAAATTGCCCCCACTTTGTTACACCTAAGCCACGCCCACCAGCCAAGCCATACCTGCTAGCCAATCAGAGCGTCTGTATGCATATTAACCCAGCCAAGATGGTGGCTGACAGCCACGGAGCTAGAGCAAACAGGAGGCTTCTGTTGCACCAGCGATGGAGGAAAATGCCTGCCTAGGCTGGCTGGGCCTCTGCTCAAGGCAACAATGTTTCAATTATAGAAGCCACGGAGCTGAAGCAAACAGGAGGCTTCACTGGCTGCCTAGGCCTTTGCTCAAGGCAACAGAGTTTCAATTATAGAAGATAAGTAAACTCCAGAAACCTGATTCCAGCCAGCCTTGCTGGGTCATTAGATCAATGGGAGCTGTGGGCAGTCTGAAAACGGCCCTCAGCCCCTCACTCATACTGGCCACACCTCATGGGATGAGGATCCCCACTGTGGGCCTGTGGCCATCCTGCAAACAGCCATCAGCCCCTCACCCAGGCTGGCCAGGCACGCCAGCAGGTGGACATCCCCTGAGGGGTCCCAGACTGTGAGAGGGCACAGGCCGGGCTGAGAGACCCCCCTGAGTGCACAAATTTTTGTACACAATTAATATAATTGCCTTTAATTTTATTTTAAATACTGAGGCTAGGTCTTGAATATGACACTTTTTAATTACTAAGTGAGACCATTGAAACAGTAATCATTTGACTTAGAGTGGCATGAATGCATTCTTAGAGTATCCAGATGGAAATTGTGGCTGTCAGAAAACCTCTTAATAGAATAATTATGGAGGTAGCAAGTTAAATAGTTTTCATGCTGCCTGGGAGTATATTTTCTGTGTTGAATTTTTTTATTCAACAGAAGATAGGAGTATAAAGCATTTTCTCTTTTTAGAAAATTAAATGAGAAAAAATATACATTGTTCTTTTGGTTTTATGCTATTTAGACTCACTGACAAAGAAAAATGGCAATTTTTAGAATTGATGTAATTCTTAGGTTTTCATGCCCTTAGTCTAAGAGTCATGATTTATCATTATATATTTGTTCATTCAAGCATATTTAATTTGCCTCATTTCTAAAACTATGAAGCCTGTAAAATTTCTATAACTTCATAATAAAGAATATTCTTATATAAAGTAAATTGTGCATAATAAAAGAAAAAAAATACCTCTAGCTTCTGTATTCAAATTTCTTTACTTATGCTTTAATAAGATGAACCAGAAGTAGAGTTAGAGAGGATTTTCAGGGGCTTGCTGATAGGATACAAAAGAGTATTACTAAAATGTTGGGGAGAGAAGAAACTGTAAACTGAAGCTTCCAGATATGTGATATTAAATGTTTGAGACTCTTCTAAGGACTTACCCTTCAATTTTCTATTTGTTCTTGCTATTTTGGAGGTAGTAAGCCAAATCCAAATTGCAAGGACAAAAGAAATATAAGAATAAGAAAAAAATCCATAGCAGCTCAGGAAAACAGGAAGGGGTATAGTCAATAGGCCAGAAAATTTGGAGGCTTTCTGGAAGACATAAGACTGACAAGATTAGATTATTAAAAACCACTAGTACTAATCAGTCTGTAACTTAACATAAGGAAGATAATCTGTTTTGTGTGTGTGTGTGTGTGTGTGTGTTTTGAGTAGAATATATATGTCTGTAATATTTCAGAAGTTTAGAGATAGCAAGGTTAGGGCAGAGAAATGGCCCTCTGGGCAACATCAAGGTAATTAGAAGACTATAAAGTAAATGGATTTTGAAGAAAAATCTTTCAGCTGGTCTCTTCCCTTTATCACACACAAAGTCCCTCAGCCTTACATTATGGGGATGATGGGAGTGGGGGAGACTGTTGAGGAAAATAAACTAGTGAGGTGCATCAGCAATCAGTTCTGAACAATCTAGGTCGTCATTTAAGAAGATGAAGCAATGATGAAATACTGGGTATTTGAGGAAAATCAGTGCTAAAAAGAAGACATACTAAAACAAGCAAAGCAGATATCCTAGAAATCATAGTTAATCTTAAAAAAAAGCAAACTGTAAATTTCTGGTTAGAATGGAAGAAACATATTGAAATGAAACAATAGAAAAAGTTGTATGTAGTTGAAAGTATTGCCAACTAAAATCCCTTGAGGCCAAAAACCATAGAAAATGCTAGAATTCAGAGTGCTAAGTTGACTCCAAAGCTGTTCTTAGAACATTTACTGACCTAGAGGCTTGTATTTAAAGCTTACATTGGTTTGAGAGGATAGAACTTAGTGCCTAGATGAGCACTTGAAATTGAGGCCTCTGTATAAGGCCAAGGCTCTTTAAGATCATGCTTCAATGAAAGAGAGCTTAAAAAATAGAATTTAACTTCCCACAGAGAACATCAGAGTTTTCTTCTCTTGGCAGATGTGTGTAAGACTGAAAAGTTTCCTCTACAAGTCTATCTTCATGTGGGTGAAGAGAATCTATTATTTTAATTCTGGAAAATTCTCAGTCATTCTTTCTTTGGATATACACTGAGTAGCCAGATTATTATGACCACCCCATCAGTACTTCGTTGGGCCACCTTTTGCCTTCAGTACTGCGGTGATTCTTCTTGGCATTGACTTCACGAGATGTTGAAAGGTGATGCGAGGAATCTGACACCATACCTGATGAATAGCACTGTGCAGTTCTGTGAGATTTGATGGTTGTGGAACCAGTTACCTAATGGCTCTTTTTAAAAAATATATTATATATTGTTTTTTTTATAGAGAGGAAGGGAGAGGAATAGAGAGTTAGAAACATTGTTGAGAGAGAAACATCGATCAGCTGCCTCCTGCACACCTCCCACTGGAGATGTGCCCGCAACCAAGGTATATGCCCTGACTGGAATAGAACCTGGGACCTTTCAGTCCACAAACTGATGCTCTGTCCACCGAGCCAAACCAGTTAGGGCCTGATGACTCTTTTAACTACGTCCCACAAATGCTCAATTAGATTGGGGTCTGGTGATTGTGGGGGCCACCTAATCAAGGTAAAATCTCCCTCATCTTCTTGAAAGTACTCCTGCACAACATGAGTACCATGGCATGGCGCATTGTCTTATTGGAAGAAGTCATCTGCATTGGGATACACCATCAACATGACAGGATGAAAATGTACAAAACAATGTAGATGGTCATTTAAGAAGATGAAGTGTGTGTGTGTGTGTGTGTGTGTGTGTGTGTGTGTGAGTGATTTTGGTTTGGTATTGATTTGCCCTGTTTTGTTCTGTCAGCATCTGTGTAACAGTTGGCATGATGTGATCAGGGTTGAATCTCACAGTCAGCAAGCCTGAGGGCTGAGCCCATCCATGAATGGGATAATAGCACTCAGGATCCAAGTACAACAGCCAACATATAACCAATGTAAGGGACATCCCTTGAGCACCCAACCCAGAAGATCAAGGATTCTACACCACTAGGTCCCACAAGAAGGCCGTTAAATAAGACTGGGAGGCATAGTAGTCTTATCCATATATAGAAACAAACACAAAGAAACAGCAAAAATATAGAAACTAAGCAACAGTAACCCAATGAAAGAACATGAGGAGTCTCCAAAAAAAGAGCTACATGAAATGGAGGCAAGCAATTTATCAGAAACAGAGTATAAAGTAATGTTTTTTGAATGCTCAACAGCTTGAGAAGGGATATAGAAACCATGAAAAATAACCAGTCAGAAATGAAGAATAACATAGTTGAAATAAACAGTACACCAGAAGGAATTAATAGTAGGTTAGAAGAAGTAGAGGGTTGAATCAGCAAATTAGAAGACAAGGTAGAAAAAAAAATCACTCAGAATAGCAAAAAGAAAAAATAAAAGCATGAGGACAGTTTAAGGGAACTTTGGGATAACATGAAACAGAACAATATTTGCATCATAGGATTACCATAAGCAGAAGAAAGTGAGCAAGGAATAGAGAACTTGTTTGAGGAAATTAATCACAGAAAACTTTACTAACCTGGTGAAGGAAAAAGTCACAGGAAGCACAGAAACCCACAACAAATCACATCATAATTAAAATGGTAAATATTAAAGACAGAGAATTTTAAGGACAGCAAAAGAGAGATGGTGAGTTATCTATAAGTGAGCTTCCATAAGGCTATCAGCTGAGTTTGCAGCAGAAACACTACAGTCCAGATAATGTCATGAAGTATTCAAAGTAATGAAAAGCAAGGATCTGAAACCAAGACCACTCTATCCAGTGAGGGTGTCATTGAAAATTGAAGATGAAGCAGAAAGCTTCCCAGACCAAAAAAAAAAAAAAAAAAAAATTATCACCATTAAATGAGCATTGTAAGAAAACTTTAAAGGGACTGCTGTAAGAAGAAGAAGAAATATATTTAGAGAGGAACATAGGCATAAAGAATAAAATGGCAATAAGTACCTATCATTAGTAAACTTAAATGTAAATGGATTAAATGCTCCATTCAAAAAATATAGGGTAGCTGAATGGATAAGAAAACATGACACATACATATGCTGTCTACAAGAGACCCATCTCAGAACAAAAGACACACAGGATGAAAATTAAGGGATGGTAAAATTTTCCATTCAAATGGAAATGAAAAAAAGTAGGGGTAGCAATACTTATATATGACAAAATACACTGAAAAACAAAGGCCATAACAGGATACAAAGAAGGTCATTACATCTAATCTAATAAAAAGTAATATGCAAAGTGACCCTCACTCAGAGACACCTAAGACACGTCCCACCTGCCAATCAGAGCGGCTGTATGCAAATTAAGCCAGCCAAGATCGTGGCCAGCAACTACAGAGCTAGAGCAAACAGGAGGCTTCCATTGCACCAGTGATGGAGGAAATTGCCTGCTTAGGCCAGCTGGGCCTCTGCTCAAGGCAACACTGTTTTAATTATAGAAGCCATGGAGCTGAAGCAAACAGGAGGCTTCCTTGGCTGCCTAGGCCTCCATTCCAGGCAACAAAGTTTCAATTATAGAAGATAAATAAACCCCAAAACCTGCTTCCAGCCAACCTTGCTGGTACTTTGGGTCAATGGGAGCTGTGGACAGCCTGAAAACTGCCCTCAGTCCCTCACCCTGGCTGACCACACTCCCATGGGGTGAGGGTCCCCACTGGGGGGCTTGGCCAGTCTGCAAATAGCCATCAGCCCCTCACCCAGGCTGGCCAGGCACGCCAGCAGGTGGATATCCCCTGAGAGGTCCCAGACTGTGAGAGGGCACAGGCCAGCTGAGGGACCCCCCCGAGTGCACAAATTTTTGTGCACTGGGCCCCTAGTAATATTATAGGGATCAATGGGACAAGAGGATATAACCCTGTCAAACATATATGCACTCAATATAGGAGTGCTGAAATATATGAAAAAATAACTCTTGGAGGACTTTAAGGGAAAAATTGAGAGCAATACAATCATAGTAGACCTTAACACTCCACTGACATCACTGGATAGATCTAGAAAAAAGAACAAGGAAACAGCGACCTTAAACAACATACAAGTGCCCTAGCCGGTTTGGCTCAGTGGACAGAGTGTCGGCCTGCGGACTGAAGGGTCCCAGGTTTGATTCCGGTCAAGGACATGTACCTTGGTTGCGGGCACAGCCCCAGTAGGGAGTGTGCAGGAGGCAGCTGCTTGATGTTTCTCTCTCATCGATGTTTCTGTCTCCCTCCTGCTGTGTAAAAAATCAATAAAATATATTAAAAAACAACAACAACATACAGGTAAGATGGATTTAAATTGATAGTGACAGAACATTTCATCCAAACTGGCAGATTATACATTGTTCTCAAGTGTAAGTGGAACATTCTCAAAGTTTATATATTAGGAACAAAACAAGTCTTTACAAGTTCAAGAAGATTGAAATAATGTCAATGGTATGAAACTAGAAATAAAGTAGAATAAAAAGATTCAAAAACATTCACATTCATTGAAGCTAAATAGCATGTTATTAAATAATGAATCGATTATCAATGAGATCACTGAAGAAACAAAAACTTCCTGGAAACAAATGAAAATGAATACAAAACCCCTGATCTATGGGTGACAGCAAAAGCAGTCCTAAGAGGGAAGTTCATAGCACTAAAGGCCTACCTCAGGAAACAAGAAAAAGCTCAAATGATCTAGTCCTATGACTCAAAGAATTAGGGAACAACAAGACCAGAGTAAATAGAAGGAAGAAAATTATAAAGATCAGAGCGGAAATAAGAGATCAACCCCCCCCCCAAAAAAAAACACCTCAAAACTCCCCAAACACACACACACACAAAAAATAAAACATAGTAATACAAAATTAATGAAACCAAAAACTGGTTCTTTGAAAAGATAAGAATCAAAAACCTTTAGCATGACCTACTAAAACACGGAGAAGATCCAAATAAATAAAATCAGAAATGAAAGAAGTTACTGTAACTGACATCACAGAAATACAGTCTTGTAAGAAAATTCTAACAACTATATGACAACATGCTGGACACTATGGATGAAATGGACACATTCCTAGCCACATACCATCTTCCAAAACCCAATCAGGAAGAATCAGAAAACCTAAATAGATAACAACTAATGAAAATGAAAGAGTAATAAAAAAAATCCCAGCACACAAAATTCCTGGACTGGATGATGTAATAGGCGAGTTCTGCCAAATGTTTAAAGAACTAACACCTGTCCTCCAACTATTTCAAAATTTCAAGAGGAAGGAAGACTTCTAAGCTCTTTTTATGAGGCCAACATTATCCTAATTCTAAAACCAGATAAAGACAACTTGAAGAAAGAGTGTTATAATCTAATATCCTTGAATATAGATCCTAAACCTCAAAACATTATTAGCAAATCAGATCTAGCAATACATTAAAAAGATCATACACTATAACCCAGAGGGATTTTTCCAAGGATACAAGGTTAGTACTACATTTGCAAATCAATAAATGTGATATATCACATAAGCAAAATGAAGGATAAAAATCACATAATCATATCAATAGATGCAGAAACAGCATTTGACAAAATCCAGCTCCCATTTTTGATAAAAACTCTGAGCAAAGTGGAAATAAAGGGATCATACTTTAACATAATAAAGGCCATATATGAAAACCATACAGCTAACAACATACTCAGTGGGCAAAAACTAAAAGCTTTTCCCCTAAGAACAGAAACAAGACAGGGATGTCTTCCTTCACCACTCATATTCAACATAGTACTGGAGGTTCTACGCACAGCAATCAGACAAGAAGAAAAAAAGGCATCCAAATTGGAAAGGAGGAAATAAAACTCATTATTCATAGATGACATGATATTGTACATAGAAAACCCTAAAGACTCCACCACAAAACTATTAGATTTAGTAAATGACTTCGGCAAAGTATCAGGATACAATATACCCAGAAATCAGTTGCACTTTTATACACCAACAATTAACTTTCAGAAACAATCCCATTTAACATTGCAACAAGAAAAATGGTACATAGGAATAATCTTAACCACAGAGGTAAAACACCTGTATTTGGGAAACTACAGGACATGGAAAAAAGAAATAGAGGAAGTTACAAATAAGTGGGTCCATATACCTTGCTCATGGATTGGAAAAATTAACATCATTAAAACGTCCATACTATTGAAAGCAATCCGTAGATTTAACACAATCCCTATTAAAATACCATCAGCATATTTTGCAGATTGAGAACAAACACTCGGAAAGTTTATATGGAGCTCAAAAAACCTCAAATAGCCACTGCAATCTTGAGAAAGAAGAACAAAGTTGGAGCGATCGCAATACTGAATATCATACTAATCTACAAAATCACTGTAATCAAAACAGCCTAGTACTGGCACAAGAACAGGCATATAGATCAATGAAATGGTTCAGAGACCCCAGAAATCTACACATGCCATTAGGGCCAATTAAATTTGATAAAAGCAAGAGCTTGCAAGGGAGTAAATACAGTCTCTTAAGTAAATACAGTGTTGAGAAAATTAGCCAGGTACATGCAAAAATAAATGCAGTTAGACCACCAACTTATACCATGCAAAAGAATGAACTCAAAATGGGTGAAAGAATTAAATGTAAATTGTGAAATCATAAAAAATCCTTTATAAAAACATAGGCCATAAAGTCTCAGACATCTCACATAGCAGAATTTTCACCAATACTTCTAGGGCAAGAGAAAGAAAGGAAAAAAAAAAAATGGCTCTACATAAAAATAAAAAGCGCCTGCATAGCAAAAGAAACCATCCACAAAGTACAAAAGGAATCATCTTGATACATCTATACATCTATACATGATACATCTATAAGGGTTTAATTTCCAAAATACATAAATAAATCATACAACTCAATAAAAGAAAGACAATCCAATTAAAGAATGGACAAAGGACCTGAATAGATACTTCTCCAAAGAGTACATACATATGGGCAGCAGACATGACAAAATGCTCAACCTCACTAATCATCAGAGAGAGATGCAAATCAAAACTACAGTGAGTTATCACCTCACACTTGCCAGAATGGCTACTACCAATAAAGCAATAATCAACAAGTGCTGGCAAGGATGTAGAGAAATGGAAACCCTAGTATACTGCTGGTGGAATGCAGACTGGTGCAGCCACTATGGAAAACAATATGGAGTTTCCTCAAAAGATTAAAAATGGAACTGTCATTTGACCCAGTGGTCCCACTTCTAGAAACATATCCTAAAAATTCTGATACACCAATCAGAAAGAATATATGCACCGCTATGCTCATAGCAGCATTAATTACAGCAGCTAATATTTGGAAACAGCCCAGGTGCCTATCAGTAGATGAGTGGATGAAAAAGTTGTGGTATATTCACACATTGGAACACTAACTATAAAAAAAGAAGGATCTCTTACCCTTGAGACAGCATGAATGGACCTGGAGAATATTTTGCTAAGTGAAATAAGCTAGTCAGAGAAAGACAAGTATAATATGATCTTAGTTATAGGTGGAATCTAATGAACAAAATAAACTGATGAATAAAACTGGTCCAGAGGTATGGATGCATGGAACAGACTGAAAGATTTTTGAGGGGAGATAGGTAGGAGAGGTGGAAGAGATTAATCAAAGAGTTTATATGCATATATGCATAGCACATGGGCACAGACAATAGTGTGGTAAAGTCCTGGGGTGGGGTGGGCCTGGATAGAGAGGGCAAATGAGGGACATCTATAATTCTGTCAGCAAAAATGAATGAATGAATGAGTGAGTGAATGAGTGAGTGAGTAAAATAAGGGTCCAGTCTTACCACAGAGAGGATGTTCTGCTTTTGTAATTTACAAAAATAGAGGAAAGCCATACTATATATAGTTTTATAGATATATACATATGTAAAAATGTACAAAGTAATCCATGGAGATGATACTTAGGTTGTGTCTGGGAGGGAAAGAAAAGTATTTTTGTAATCTAGATATTTTTTATGTAAGGTGGTAGATACATAAGTGCTTATTAAATATATTACCTTTCTTTTAATATCTAAAACATTTTATAGTAAGTTTTTTGAAAAGGGAGGAAGCAATATTGACAGTGAAATTGAGATTTCTCTCAGACAGAGCAAAAAGAATTGAGCATTTTTGAGGAAAGTTTGAGACCTTTAAAGTAGATCCAGGAGATTAGTATCTGTGCAATAGGAATTTCAGAAGTAAAAAGTATGCACATATTATGAAACATCTACACTAATAAAAGAGAAAGATACAAATTGACCATACCTTCACAATGCCCAATAGCCAATCAGGAGTGAGTATGCAAATTAACCCAACAAAGATGCACAGCCCCAGCCACTCCAGGCCTCTGGGCAGCGTGGGAAGGTGAAAAGGTGGCTCCAGCCAGAGCAAAGGCGGTGCTAGCAGCCAGGGGAAGGAAGGCCCATTCTTGCATGAATCTTGGTGCATTGCGCTACTAGCTAGATAATAAAATAGTAGAATAAACTTTTCTTTGGCTAAAGAATGCCATCAAGTAAGATACACTGGGATCAAGTTTCTGGTAAAACCAAATACTGGTAAAACTTATGAATTTCAAAAGTGAAAAGAAAATCAAATTTTCAGATAAAGTAATCTTTTCTAATCAAAAAGATTCAGATTGGTATCTGATTTTTCTTATGCAGCACTGGATATTAAGAAATAGTGAAAAACGCCTTTATCCTATGTTAGAAAAGGCTAATATGGAAATCAACTGAATGGTGGAACAACCGGTCGCTATGATACTCACTGACCAATAGGGGGCAGACGCTAAATGCAGGAGCTGCCCCCTGGTGGTCAGTGCACTCTCACAGGGGGAGTGTGCTCAGCCAGAAGCCGTGCTCACGGCTGGTGAGTGCTGTGACGGTGGCAGGAGCCTCTTCCACTTCCGAGGCAATTGGACATCCCCCGAGAGCTCCTGGACTGCAAGAGGGTGCAGGCCGGCCTGAGAGACACTACCCGCTCCCTCCCTCCCGAGTGCACGAAAGTCGTGCATCAGGCCTCTAATTCTGAGATATAAGTGTTATGAAGCAGAAACTGTTCTTCAGGAGAAAGGCAAAATATATATATTTGTTCCAAAGTACTGAACTGTTATACTTGGAAACTTAGATAAATGAATATATTGTTGGAAGTACTTATGTAAAATGAAATGTATCAGGATAAAGAATTCTGGACACAAAAAGGGAAAGGTACAGGAATACCTCAGAAATATCATGGGTTTGATTCCAAACCACTGCAATAAAGTGAGTATCACAATTAAGTGAGTCATAGTTTTTTTGCCTTCAACATGTAAAAAACACCACATCTTTGAAACACAGTAAAGTGCAGCACAATGAAACAAGGTAGACCTGTATCCATTAACTATCTAATCTAATAAAAGAGTAATATTCAAATTAACCCTCACTCCGATACACCCACAAGCCATGCTCACCAACCAATCAGGAGCAAATATGCAAATTAACTAAGATGGCAGCAGCCACAGAGTTGGAGTTGCCCTGGGCAATGGAGGAAGCCAGGGCCCTGTGGGCTCTGAGCTCTATTCAAGGCTACAATGTTTCAATTATAGAAGATAAACAAACCCCAGATACCTGCCGGGCTGGGAACTTGGGTTGCCATGGGCAACCCAGGCTTCAAATAGGGATCCAAGGTAACAAAGTTTCAATTATAGAAGTTAAATAAATCCCAGATATCTGCTTCCAGCCAGGCACCCCATAGGGACCCGAACTCTGAAGGGGCTGAGGGCAGCCTGAAAATGGCCCTCAGCCCCTCACCCAGGCTGGCCACACTCCCATGGGGTGAGGGTTCCCACTGGGGGGGCTTGGCAAGACTGCAAACAGCCATCAGCCAGGCTGGCCAGGCACACCAGCAGGTGGACATCCCCCGAGGGGTCTCAGACTGTAAGAGGGCACAGACCAGGCTGAGGGACCCCCTCGAATGCACAAATTTTTGTGCACTGGGCCTCTAGTTTATGAATAAAACTAAACAACAAACCAAAACCTAATCAAACAGTGAAATTTATGCTTAAATCCAAAATATTGTTAATTTACTTTAAAATCTAACTTTAGAGAAAATATAATCTAATAAAAGCGTCATATTGAAATTGGCCATTTCTCCGGGATGCCTAAGCCATGCCCACAAGCCTGTCAGAGTGGCTGTATGCAAATTAACCCAGCCAAGATGGAGGCCAGCAGCCATGGAGTGGGTGGCGGCAGGTACGGCAGTGACGGTGGCTCTGCGGGTCGCCATGTCTGATCATCACCCTGTGCTAAAAGCGCCTTGTGGCACCCAGAGAGGCAGCTCTGCGGGCAGCTGTATCCAATTGGCCAGCACAGGGCGCTAGGCACCTGCCCCTGGGCCGGGCCGGGGGCGGGTACTTAGCACCCTGCATGCGGCGGCTCCTGGGTCTGATCAGCCTGGGCAGCCGGTGCTAAGAGTGCCTTGCGGTGCCCAGAGAGGCAGCTCTGCGGGCCACGGTGTCCCATCAGCCAGCACAGGGCGCTAAGCAAGCGATGGGGGAGCAAGCAATGGGGACCCACAGGCAGGGCCTGCTTGGAGGTCACCATGATGACTCCCACGCAGACAAGTGGGGGCTGTAGGCAGCACACAGCAGGGCCTACAGAGCAGTGGGGGAGCAGGGAAGCAGAGTGACCAGAGAGCAGGCAATCGGACTGCAGGCAGCACCCACCAAGGCCTGCTGCACAACTATAGGGGAGCAAGGAATCTCTGGGAGATTCACTGTGATGACCACCTAGCAGACAAGCATGCCGCAGGCAGCACACAGCAGGGTCTGCTGGGCAGTGGTGGCTGCCATGGGGGAGTAGGCAAGCCGGTCACCAGAGAGCAGGCAGTCGGACCAGCAGGCAGCACACAGCAGGGCCTGCTGAGCTGTGGCTGTGGCGAAGGGGGAGCAAGTAATCAGGACCCTCAGACAGCACCCAGCAGGGCCTGCTGGGTGGTGGCAGTGGCAGTTGGGGAGCAGGCAAGCAGGGTGACCATGGAGCAAGCAATGGGGACCCACAGGCAGCATCCAGCATGGACTGCTGGGCGGTGGCTGCATCCACCAGAGAGCAGGCAAGTGGGGCAACCAGGGAGCAAGCAATCGGCCCACAGGCAGCACCCAGTAGGACCTGCTTGCCCATCCCCATGGTGTGGAGCAGACAGGCCCGACAGAGAGCAGAGAACCACATGAAGTGGACCCAAGCCATCAGTAGCACATATCCTGAGGGCTCCCGAATTGGGGAGGGTGCAGGCCAGGCTTAGGCACCTCCCCATCTGCCCTCCCCCTCCCCCACCTACCTGTGCATGAATTTCGTGCACTGGGCCCCTAGTATTCCTAATAAAATGAATGAGATGAAAAAAATGACAATTAGGAAATGAATTCTAGATGATTTAATAATAAAATATGTAGTCTAGCAGATGAGATTGTGATGAAATGGGGAGAATAGAAGAATACTATGAATAGTATACTATGCAAATATTTCTGCTTATAGAATTACTAGGGGCCCGGTGCACGAAATTCGTGCATGGGGGGAGGGTGGGGGTCCCTCAGCCTAGCCTGCCCCCTCTCCCAGTCTGGAACCCCTCAGTGGATGTCCTATGATGGCCCCAGTCTTCCAGGCACCTTTTGTGTGTATGTGTGTGTGTGTGTTGCCACTGAGGACCTGCCCCCAGCTGCATCTGAGGCTCAGAGCAATCCTCCTGTGTGTGTCTACCTGCTGGGGGCCTGCCACCAGGCACACCGTTGAGGCTTGGAGCAGGCACCTCCTCTATGTTGATCTCTCAGACTCTTGCCCTCCCCTGCATGTTGTTCTCTTTTTTGAGCTGTGGCCAGGGCTGGGTGCTGCCTGCCTCCCAAGCTTGCCTACTGCCCATCTTCCTCCAGCCACCAGAAAGCAGGGAAAACCCCGCCTCGTGGTCAGGACAGCCTTTTCCTGCGCCCTGATCTTCAGAAGGGACCTGGGGAGCTGCCAAGCAGG
Source organism: Murina feae (assembly GCA_004026665.1). Classification (NCBI taxonomy): domain Eukaryota; kingdom Metazoa; phylum Chordata; class Mammalia; order Chiroptera; family Vespertilionidae; genus Murina; species Murina feae. The sequence continues at coordinate 7,476 of PVJC01005085.1, read as the reverse complement.
CCTCCAGCCCCCAAGAGCTTGCTTTCCCCCTCCCCAGTGCCCCCCAAAGGGCCTGGGGAGCCGCCAAGCAGGCCGCCGACTCTTTCCCACTCACCGGTCCCCTGCTGCCTTCCTTTCCCACTCCCCGGTGCCGCCAAGGGGTCTGGGGAGCCGCCAAGCAGGACCCCGGCCCTTGCAGCCTTGTTTTTCTGCTCCCCGGTGCCCCGCAAAGGGCCTGGGCAGCCGCCAAGCAGGCCCCCGACCCCCACTGCCTCTTTCCCGCTCCCCGGTGCCCTGCAAGGTGCCTGGGAAGCCGTCAAGCAGGCCGAGACCCCCCGCCGCCTCTTTCCCGCTCCCCAGTGCCCTGCAAGGGGCCTGGGAAGCCCACCAAGCAGACCGCTGACCCTCTGCTGCCTCTTTCCCCACCCCGATGCCCCTCAAAGGGCTTGGGCAGCCAGCAAGCAGGCCACCACCTCTTTCCCGCTCCCTGGTGCCCCGCAAAGGGCCTGATGAGCTGCCAAGCAGGCCCTCAGCCCCCATCACCTCTTTCCCGCTCCCCGGTGCCCTGCAAAGGGCCTGGGCAGCTGCCAAGCAGGCCGCCAACCCTGCCGCCTCTTTCCCACTCACTGGTCCTGGGTCCTGCCCTGTTCCGCCCTGCAGCTACTCTGTGCACTCGGGAGGTCCCTCAGCCTGGCCTGTGCCCTCTCACAGTCTGGAACCCCTCTGGAGATGTCCACCTGCTGGCGTGCCTGACCAGCCTGGGTGACAGGCTGATGGCTGTCTCCAGGCTGGCCAAGCCCCCCAGTAACGTCCCTCACCCCATTGGGTTGTGCCAGCGTGGGTGACGGGCTGATTGGCGCTTTCAGGCTTTAAGGCTGCCCACAACTCCCATTGACCCAATATCCCAGCAAGGCTGCCTGGACGCAGCTTTCTGGGGTTTGTTTATCTTCTATAATTGATGCTGTTCCTTTAACCTGAGGCCTCGTACTAACGAAGCCTCCTCTCTGCTTCACCTCGCGGCATTTTTAATGAGACAATGTTACTCTTAGTGCTCAGGCCAGGCCTGCTGTTTCCTTCAGCTCTCCAGGATTCTATGAATGATAGTTTGTTGCAAACATGTTGTTTTGCTTGAGCCAGGATAAGCGGAGTGGGCCACAGTTTCACTTTCACTCCTGCTGCAATGGAAGCTGCCATTTACTCAGGTCCGTGAGTGGCGGCCTCCATGTTGGCTGGGCTAATTTGCATACAGTCGTTCTGATTGGCTGGTGGGCATGGCTTACCCGTCCCGAAGAAATGGTTAATTTTAATATTACGGCTTTATTAGTTTAGATATGGGTGGATACTTTTATTTTATTTTTTTGAAAGTACATAGGTGAAAGTACGTGTTAAAAATTTGAAGAGGCATTTATTAAAAGATGGCAAAAACTCAACTTTCTCCACATGTATTTGAAATGATTAAAATATATTTCTTTTTTAAAAAAAGTTTAGACCTATAATAATAGCATTGGGCAGCAAAGAAAGGGTAACATTGGTGTAGCACATTTTGGGAAGTTCCATGAAGACAGAAAATAGATGGAATGGGAGGAGCACAAAAACAGCAGAGAAAGGGAGAAGTTTTTCTTCATTGGATCTCAGGAAATTCGTTTGTGTTAACATTTTCAAAGATTTGGAGTGGTCTATGGGTATTCATCAGAGCAGCTAATTTAAAAACTGTCTGTATCAGCTGAGGTTCCCCCTTCCTCATTTGTACTGAATGATTATCACCTGGAAATAGTATTTGTCTCTGGAATAGAGTCGTGGCTTCTGTTCTGCAGATAAAGAGAAGACTTCTGGTAATTGGGGTTGGAGAGAGTTGCAGAGCAGAGCCAGAGGACTCTACCATGTCACAGAGTAGAGGTGAAGGGAAGGGAAAGAGAAAATGGTCCCACATATGAGCAATGCATTAAAATGTTCTACCTCAAAATTGGAGTCTTCCTGGTATTGGCAATCTTGGGGGTTCCAGCCTACAACCTGCTTTATGACCATATGTTGTAAAATAAAACATGACTCTTAATATGCTCCCCCAGGTCACATTCATCCTGAGATCAGCTCTCTCATTCTGGGAGGTTGCCTTCAAAGAGGGACAGAGATAAATCTATTGGAGAAAACTAGGCCAATTAGTTAGTTCCAGAACACCACTCACAAATTTGCAATACCAAGGATTATCAGAAAAACAATAATACAAATAAACTATGAACTAAGAGAAAAAGTGATGCCTGGAGGATGGGAATGATACAAGCAACAGATGGAACATAATGGTATTTATTTTTTTTGGTAGCCTATCACTAAGTGTCTGTTGACTTAGAAAAGAAATATAGCCAGGCCATTATGGCTCAGTGGTTTGGGTGTTGACCCATGTGAACCAGGAGATCAAGGTTCAAGTTCAGGTCAGGGCACATGCCCAGGTTTTGTGCTTGATTCCCAGTAGGGGGCGTGCTGGTCAATGTTTCTCTCTCATCATTGATGTTTCTATCTCCCTCCTTGTCCTTGAAATCAATAAAAACATATTTTTAAAAAATAATATTTTATAAAAGATAAATGTAAATGGTTTTTAAATATAAGCATGCTCAAATTTATTCATTATAAAATAAAATAAAATTTAAACTAAAAGTGGATGCCTTTTTAGAATAAACAGTTTGATAATAGATGGTAATGGTGAGGAAATCAATACTTTATCATAAATGTAATTTGTATCTTCAGAGAGATATAAGAGGATAAAATAGCTTAAAAAAATAAGTCAAACTGTCCTGAAGCAATCTGCAGAGTTGTCAGAAACAAAAATATGATTGTTAAAAATTTTTTTAATAGGAAGAGCTGAAAGCTGAATTAATGATTTAGAAAGAAAAGTGGGGGAAACATCCTATAATCTAAAGGTAAAAAAGTGGAGGTAAAAACTATGAACAAATGTTTAAGAGACATGGGGTATGGAACCAGGTATTTCCGTTTTCAGAGGAGATTAGAGAAGGGGAGAGAATGAGCAAAGAAATAGTAGAGCACAGTGCCTAGATGCAAGGGAGTGTTATATAAACATTGGAAAAGATGAGTGAGATTGTTATGTGTCATGTGAAAAAATGGTTTAGATATATTAAAACAAGAAACAAGAACAGTCTACTTGTGGTCAGAAATATACGTATGTTCAGATATGCACAAGAAAGAGGAAAGAACATGAAATTTTAACATGGTTTCTTACAAACAATGTTTTATAAGGAGCATATTTTTATTTAAAATATTAAGCATTAAAAGTTATGTTGGAGAGAAGGGGAGATGAGCAACATGAGGGTAGCAGTGGTTACCTAAGCCACTTTAATTTTTATATAGTCTTGTCTAGTTTTCTTTGTAACATACTTTTCTTTTATTAAGTTCTTAGCAATAATCTCCCATACTCATTATTCCTAGGCTCTCACAGAAGTGTATTTTCACATACTTCTCTTAAGCTTTTTTACTCAGAATATCAGAGTGGGTTTTGATTAGTTTCTTCATTGCATGTGGATTTTATGAGAGATGATATATATGTGGAGAATACCTTAAAGTAAGGATACTTTCTAGGTGTTGCTTTATTAATAAAGAGTAATATGAACCCAACATCTTTTGTGGAATGGGCCAGGATATAAATAAAATAATAAGTAGCAAAGGGAAAAATAAGGTGGATGGTATATTCAAGATTTTGAGGCATATAATGATGGGATTTTGGGGGCTGAGAGTAGAAATTGTTCAATATCAGAATAGTAACGTGTAATGTAATAATCTGGATTAACTGAAAGGCCCCATCCCTTTTTGTGAGGAGATGGATATGATCCTTGATCTCAGTATGCCACATCTACTATAAACTTCTGAATCCTCCACCATCATTCAGGATGCATCTCTAATGGTTGAAGAAGTGGTGGAGGACAACTTGGAGAGAGTGCCTGACGATCCTTGCTTGGGACAATTTATGGGAAGAAAAATCTTACAGGTATTCTTCTTATGTATTTTACTTGGTTGCTGTGTTTTGGTTGGATAAAATAATTCTTTTTCTGAGAGGAGTGGGGAGTGGCTAGTGGAGGGTGGTATGGGAGATGGGAAAGTTGGGGTGGAGCTATCTTTTTTTGTGGTAAAAGAAGTAGGAAAGAATAATAGCATCTTTTTGTATTTCTTTTTTTGCTCTTGCACAACTTTGCTTCACTATATAGGAAGTTGTCTCAGTTCTTGAATCATAGACTCAGTTCTATGGTAATCAGATTCACCAGGAACATTTAGGTACCTAGCATGGTGACATAATAGTATTAGCTAGCAGCGACTTTTAGAAACCAATGAAAATGTTTAGATGTGAAAACTATTGAATTTTAAATATTTTAGTATATGTTTAAACCTCTTATTTGTAATTGATGATCTCTTCTTTGGCTATTTAACCATTTAACCATTCTCAGACATGAAAATGTTTTGCACTGCTAGCAGTTAAATTGTTGATTAATTGGAACTCTAAGTTTTCCATTCTTGATTTTTCCCTAGAATAGCAGAGATTTTAAGTGCCAAGAGCTCAGTGAATGGCTTCTAAGATAGTCCTCATCTTAGTGCAGTGTAAAAATATTGCACAAAGATTTTTTTCTTCAAACCATATAGTAGGGAATTTCATAGAGATTTTCTAGATATTATTGAGGTTTTAGAAATGCTATTTTCAGTTGTACTCCTGCCAATTTATAATTCTATTTTGTTTTTTAAGTGATAATATAAGAAATATGCATGAGTATGTGGGGGGAAGTTGTTTTTGAAAAACTTGGAGCATTAGAAACTTACACCGGTAACAACTCAATTAGAGGATATGAACAAAGATATGTCAATAAAATTGGTCAAATGAGAGTTTTATTTTTTCTTTCAGTGAAAATAAGAAGTGTTATTAGATAATTTTTTATCATTTTTCTTTTTTTCCCCCCTCTAGCTTGGGTACAATGAAAAGACCTCTTTTATCTCATCTCATCTTCCAATCCATTTTTTATCAAGAAATTCTCATTGAAGACACCTTGAGAAGAGTTTGTTTTGAAGAAGGAAAGGGAAATACTGTTGAGACAAGAAGGCAAACAGAGCAAAAGAGTGATAAAACATACATTTTTTGTTATGTGTTTAACACCAATAGGACTTCACAGAATGAACATGGAGAGCTGAGAAGGAAGAAAATTAAGAATGACTGAATTTTGTGGGTCCTGATGGAAAAATGTTTCTCGTCTACTAAAGCAGAAAGGCAGTTGATGCTTTAGTTCCAGGATTCTCTGTCTGCTGTGTGTAGTTATCATAAACTCTTTTCACATTCAAAACCACTCCTTTGTCCTCTGAGAGTGATGGTACTCTTGCTTCTTTTTCAACAGTACTTTGAAGGATGAATGAAAATACAGTCTGCCAAAACCTAAAAAGTACATTTATTTATCATAGAACTGTGCAAGGCACCCCTCTTGTTTTTAAAATTCTGTAGAGCTCAAAACCAACCATTCATTGTAGAGTTTTTTATAAATCAATAAATATATTTTCAAAATGAAGTATGATAATATTCTGGTCAGTTTTCTTCAATTTGGTATCTATAGAAAGCTTGATAAAACAGGCTTTAATTTTTACACTTAAAAATTGTGCTATTTCTGATGTTTAGTTTTATTATTTTCTGTTTTGTTGAGATGTTAAATGATCTTATTTTACTGTATATAACAAAAAATTTTAAAATAGTAAATATGTTGTAATGAGATACGCATATTAATTTTCTACTAAATATTGTTTGGTTTTGGTATAAATCCTGATCCTAAATGACAAATTTATCTCAAGTACTTGTGTTATATAGGAAGCATCTTGTGCATTTGGGTTGTGTGTGTGTTTTTTAAATTTAAGTTTTGTCTATAATACTTTTTTAAATTATGTAATCATACTCTATTAGGCAGCTTCTCCTTGAAAGAGGACTTTGTTTTTGAACCTATAATTGGTTGTTTCAGTTCTCCAGGCTAATAATACGAACTCTGAACCTTGTTCCTAATTCTTCAGTCTTTCCTTATTTTAAGACTTTTAGAAGAGATTGTGATCCATTTTGAACATAATATCTCAGTTGTCAAGAATGTGTTCTCCTTAGCCTTTCTCCAAAGAGGAGTTCTTGATCAAAAGTCCTTTTCGTACACTGAGTTCTCTTCTGAGAGCTCTCTTATTAACTCACTGACTATATTTCTGTATATAAGGGTATAACTTTGTTTCAATGTGACATAGTCAGTGATACAGACATGTTTATCACTGCATTGCTGATAGTGACAAAAAGCTAGAAATAACTTTAATGTATATCAACAAGGAGAATGGTTGCAATGCAATATCGTGGAGCTCTTAAAAAAATGGGTTCTATGGTTTTTTTTTCTTTTGCTAATCCTCACCAGAGGATATGTTTCTATTGATTTTTAGAGAGAGAGAAACATGGGTGAAAAACATTGATCAGTTGTCTTGTATATACACCTTGACTGGGATTGAACCCACAGCCTAGGGATATGTCCTGACCAGGAATCAAACCTGCAATCTTTTTGGTGTTTGGGATGATGATCCAATCAATTGAGCCACCTGGCTGGGGCCTTTGTGTTCATTTTTTAAAGAAATGTCTGTGATACTTTAATAAGTGAGGAAAGCTAGTTATCACTCACAGAGTACTCTATTTTTTAAAATTTGTTTTTATAAAACATATTGCATGTATTTGAAATAAAAGTATAATTATCTTGATATATGGGATGGAGGATAAAAAAGGAATAGAGATGACCTTCTTTTTCCTTTTCATATTTTTGTATTGTATTGGTTTCAGTGAAAGAGTTACTTTTATAGTTTTTGAGGAAGGGTCTAAGAATTATGGGGAAATTACTTAAATGTAATCTTATATCTTATAATTTTATAGAATAATTTAACAGAGAAAATTAAAAATACTTAATGTGGCCAGTGATATACATAATCTGCCATTACTGTGAAATGATTTAAGGGCATATATTGATTATGCATCTCATCAATTATTATCCATGAGGACACTGAGATAGAAGCCATCTTTACCTATAGGAGGTAATGAGTCAGCATTAGTATGCACATTTGAAATTTGGTCCAAATTCTTACTATAGGGACTAGTTTCAGTTTAAACCTCTTTCTTTTCTTAGCCTCAGTGCATTTGCATTTGAAACACAAAATTACCAAACAACATTTTATTGAATTTGCTTGTATCCCTTCCCTCTAATTCTTCTTAGAAAGGAGCAGGCAAAGGGGGAGTATTCAGCAGTATAAAGAGGAAAAGATGAATGGTATTTTTTCTCTATTGATTAAGGTATTACATATGTGTTCTTATCCCCCCTTGCTTTGAATTCTGCGTGGACCTGTTCTGATCAAAAGCTTTCTGGGTCTGTGTTTGCTTAGCTGTAAGATAAGGAGTTTGGACTCATGAATACAAAGGGCTTTCCTAGAAATAGGAAAAAAAATCCTTGTAAAAAGAGA
>PVJC01005084.1:36512-60717 GCA_004026665.1 Murina feae | reverse complement strand
TCTCTGGACATTTTATGCAACTTTATTGCTATACTAGGGGCCCTGTGCACAAAAATTTGTGCACTCGGGGGGTGGTGGTCCCTCAGCCCGGCCTGTGCCCTCTTGCAGTCTGGGACACCTCGGGGGAGATGTCCACCTGCTGGCATGCCTGGCCAGCCTGGGTGAGGGGCTGAGAGCCATTTTCAGGCTGCCCACAGCCTCTTCGGGGTTCCTGCACTGGGGGGTGGGAAGGCTGATGAGTGCAGGCCTGGACGTTTCCCACCGGAGGGCCCATGACTGCACACGCCTGGTGGGCCCACACCGCTGAGGGGACACACCTGGCGCAGAGTTGGGTGGCAAGCCAGGGGCAGACACTGGTGCAGAATCCCTCGTTGGGGCCCTGCTGCTGAGCAAACACACCCGGGGTGGAGCTGGGCAGTGAACTGGCTTCGGATTCTCCGCACTGTGCAGCAGACGCTCCTGCACGCCCTGTGGAGGTCCCTGGGGGGCAGATGAAGGTAGCAGACCCTGGACGGGTGTTCCTGGACACCCTGCGGAGGCCCCCAGGGCAGAGCCAGGCAGTGGACCCAGGACAGGCATTCCTGAATGTCCCACAGAGGCCCCCGGGGGGCAAAGCCAGGCAGCAGACCCAGGATGGCTGCTCCTGCACACCCTGCAGAGGCCCCAGGCTCCTGCATGCCTCGGGGAGGCCCCCAGGGGGTGGATCCAGACAGCGGACCCAGGACAGCTGCTTCTGGACGCCCCGAGGAGGCCCCAGGCCGGACCCCCCACACTGAGCTGACACACTTGGCACAGCTATGCCGGCCAGCCGCAGAGGCTCCCAGTGCAGAGCCGCCTTGCCAGCCTCCATCTTGGCTGGGTTAATTTGCATACAGCCGCTCTGATTGGCTGGTGGGCGTGGCAGTGAGCAGAGGCTCAGCCAGCCTAGGCAGGCAGTTGCAACAGAAGCCTTTGGTTTGCTCTAGCTCCATTGCTGTTGGCCGGGTTAATTTGCATACAGTTGCTCTGATTGGCTGGTGGTAACGGTCAATTTGCATGTTTCTCTTTTATTATATTAGATACTACTTTTTGTGAGAGGGAACATTTGAAGATACTTTTGAAACACCTCCTTGGATAACAGGCTATAAAGCAACCTCATTTTCATGCCTGAACTGTTTCAAAAGGAGAAAATAAATGTTCTTTTGAGTTATCTGACGGTCACTGGCAACTCTCTTTATTATGCAAACTAATCACCCGTTTTTCACAGCTCAAAACTGGAAATAGCAAACTGAGCATAGATATCCCAAATTACATCAGTCTCTCCTGCAGGGTAGACCAAATGTTTAGGGAGCAAAAGCGGGGGCAGCTGGAGGGATGGCCAGCTTCTGAACTTGGGCAGTGATGGGACTTGCGGGTTTCCTGGCAAGAAGGAGCTGTGGTCGGATCTCCTCTTGCGTTTTTAAAGATCTCCCAGTTTTGTTTTTTCAAATACTTTTTTATTGTTTTTTTCGAGGGGGAGAGAAGACAGAAACATGGATGACACTGCCTCCTGCATGCTGCCCCACTGGGAATTGAGCCAAAAGCTGGGCATATGCCCCGACCAGGAATCGGACTGGCAGCTCTGGGTGCATGGGATGACGCTCAGCCCACTGAGCCGCACCGGCCTACTCTTTGGAAAGCTCAAAGCGACTGCCACAGAGTGGGGTCTGGGCAGGGAGGAGCAGGCAAGACTGGATGTTACCAAACGTTAGAACGCAGCGTGGCCGTTTGCAGTAGCTGTAAACAGGATAAGCTTGTAGGAACTCAGGGATAAAATAGCCAACTGCAGCCAGCGCGTCGCTGACCCTATAGTGTATGTGAACCATGGCGACCCTCCCTCCTGGAGACAGTTGGATGCAATCCCGTCTTCTTCACTTACTGCAAGTGCACAACTGCCCGCCCACGGCTCTTGAATAGGGCGCCCCAGCGGCGAGCCCCTTGAGTGCAGTCAATCACAGATGAGGTGCATTGAAAATCACCACAAACACTTGCACACCTGCCACACCCCTGGCATCTGGGTGGAACCTGGAACTGCTTTGGCCAATAGAACTTGGTGGAGCTGTGGCTCTGTGGGCCGGAACTCAGCCCCACACTGAGGGGAGGCCCAGCAGCCACCTGGAGGAGGAGGAAGGCCCCGCCCATGAGCCAGGCCCCAGACATGAGCCCCCTTCTGCCACATCCTCCCACCGTGCAAAACTGAGAGCAAATCCATGCTGTCTGACCCCTAAATCCCATGTTGTTTGTCTTGGTTAACCCTAACCTGAGGATCTTTTTCCCGCTGATTTTTTTAGAGAGAGTGGAAGGGAGGGAGGTGAGGGGAGAGAGAAATATCGATGTGAGACACATGCCCCCTGACCAGGGCTGGGAATGGAACCTACAATCCAGGTACCTGCCCTTAACCGGGAATCAAACCTGGGACCCTCTGGTGCACAGGCCAATGCTCAAACCACTGAGCACACTGGCCTGGGCTAAACCACCGAGTTCTGGGGCAGTTTATTACATGCAACAAATAGCCCAAAACACTGGACGTGGGAGGCTGGGGAGAGAGTTGGCCTGGACTCCCAGAAAAGCACTTGCTGAGCTCGGGCAGGGCAGGCGCAGTGGCCGGGGACCCCGGGCAGCTTTACTAGCTGCTTCTGTGTGTTCCTGCTAAAATCACAGCAGCGGCCTCCACCCCCCTGCCCCCGCCCCCCCAGCTTGTGAAGTCTCCCTGGTGACACCGCGCGGGGCTGGCGGCGGTCTGGGCAGCGAGCAGCGTGCAGGACAGCTGTGCTGCGGGAGAAGGATGGCCGGCCCTGGTAATTGGCAGATCCTTCCTTTGAGGAAGTCATCCTGCCTCTTCAAATACAATCACAGGGTTTGAGAATTTAATTTTTTCCCCAGGGGCAGGATTTGTTCCGCTGTCAATGGGCTGGGGGGGGAGGGAGCAAGTTCTTACCGCAAAGGACCTGTCGTCCACCTGGCTTCCTCTTAATTGGCATCGTGTCCGCTCTCCCAGCAGCTCTGCATCTCCTGTGAAAACACGGGAGCCCACACTGGCCTCTCATACTTCTCCCTCATCGATGCTTTTCTCTCTTTCTCTCTCTCCCTTCCTGTTGCTTCAAAAAAATCAATAGAAACATATTTTAAAAATAAATGTACATCATCCACGATGAGCAAAATATAAAAAATTTAAACAAAGCTCTGCAGAGAGTTCAGTGTGGAGTTAGCGAATGGGGAATTGGCACCTGCACTCCTAGGGATACACCCCGAAGAACTGAGAAGGGCGTGCAAACAAAATGCACCCGGATGTTCATGGCGGCGTCATCACAACCGCTAAAAGGTGGGAGCACCCCGTGTCCCTCCCAGGTGAGCGGACACACATGGTCCTTCTGTCAGGCAGTGTCCTTCGGCCTTAAGAGGGAGCGCAGCTCTCACATGCCGGGGAGCCCGGCCACACTCTCTGCTCCAAGGAGGGAGCCGGACACAGGAGGCCACACGTGTGTGAGTCCAAGAAATGCCCAGATGGGCCAGCAGAAGGGACGCCCTCGGCCCTCAGAAGATTCCAGAACTGAGGTAATGCTTTTCTGCTGTTCAAGCCGCCTGGCTTGTGGTACGTTTGAACAGCAGCCCAGCAAACGCTTGAAGGTTCTGGGGCTAAGGGCCCGTGGGCTCTGCAGGGGCTGTTGCTCTTGGAAGGAGCTGAAACATTTGCACCCAGGTCCTCTGTCCTCACAGCTCGCTCTCCTTCTCACCTGTGTCCGGGAGAGGAGGCCTTTCCATGCCAGGACGCTGGGAACCAGGCGCAGGTCTGGACCAGGGAAGGCCCGCTGGGTCAGGCCGGGAGGTGGGGCAGTGCTGGCCGCAGCGGGAAGGAACGCGGCGCCCGCAGCTAGAAAGGCCGCCGAGATGTGCAGATGGAAGCGACGAGCTGCAGACGTCACAGAGCAACATCCATGTTGCTTTGTTTTCAAATTGCGTGTGTGACCACAGTGGACACGGAAATGCCAGGGGGAGAGCACACCTGCCCGGGGCAGAGGCTCCTTCCAGAAGCAGGGGCACAGCGCTTGCATTTCTGATTTTAAAAACTGATATGGTTAGGGGCGAATTTTACTGTGTTTTACGCTGTTCTGGTTTGCTTTTTCAAATATTACAGCTTTCACAATAAGCACTTCAGGTAACTCAGTACCAAGATTACCGTGGGCCTTCAAAAGGGAGGGGTCTGCCAAGGCCCCCTCCCCACGCCCCGCCTCCCCCAGCTCCCTGCGGGACTATCCCACCCGGGAAGCGGGAAGCGGGAAGCAGGAGTGCACGGGGAGGGCTGCTGACAGATCCCTTCACACCACCCACCCCAGGGATGCAGGGCCGGGTTGGAAGCGGCCGCCAGGTGCCTTTCCCAGCCTCCGCGAGGTTTCCTTTGTTCTCCCCAAACTACCTGCGGCCACAGAGGTGGATGAAGCAGGTGGAGGTGTGAGCTTGTCCCCGACAAGACAGCCTTGCTCTCAGGGATGTGAACCAGTAGCCATTGCTGTGCCCACTGCCTTCTAAGTGACCCCCTCAACTCCGTCCACACCGAGCTGGCCACATGCCAGACACCATCACCCTCTGACAGGCTCTGGCCAGCGCCCCAGGGTCAGTGGTTGCAGAACCCGAAGCCACATGGAGGCTCAGACAATGGGGAGGAGGAAGCAGACACTAAAGAGAAACGCAGGACCCAACACTCAGCCGGCCCAGCACGCACTGGGCGCCTTTTCGTATCTGGGTTCCTCTACGAAAGGGCTGTGAATGCTCATTGTCTCCAAGTCCTCGGAGGGTCCAGCCCTGAGAGGCAGGCGCCTTTCTGCAGAGCCCAGGCCCCAGGTGCAACGCCCCCTCCCTTCTGACAACACCCCTCCCTTTTTGCCCCCCCCCACCAGCCACCTGCCCTCCCCCTTGGCATCCACATCCCGTTAGCCAGATGGGCTCCCACATGGCCCCGGGGGGCTGCCGTGGGCCTGACTCAGGGCCAGGAAACAGGTGCAACTGCCCAGGGCCTGCAGCTGAGTCACCAGCTCCCAGCATCCCAGCTGCAGGGCATCACTCTGCCCTCCTCCAGCCCCAGCCACCCGGAAAACCCCACCTAGTGAGTCAGCCGGCACAGGTGGGTTCCCGGACGCCCAGCCGAGCCTCTAACCAGCAGCAATGCCCCCTTGGGAAGCCTGCTTGAACGGACTCACCATTGGGGGGGATACTGGCATGGAGGTGGGATGGGCAGGGCTAGAAGGGGATGGGAGGGCAGGCTGGGAAGTAGGGAGCTCAGGGCAAGGGAGGGAGGGAGGGAGGGAGCAGCAGGGGGTGAAAGGGCCTCCACATGGGGAGGCAAGGAGGGCTCAGCCAGAGCCCAGGACACCTTAGAAGACCAAAGTGGGACCATCCAGAGCAAGGTCCCCCCACTTCCCTCACCGAGAACCTCTGGGGGAGCTGAGTTTGCAGCGTGCCGGGGCAGTTGGCAAGGGGCTGTGGGCTCAGTGAGAGGCCTGATGGCCCCAGGACAGCTGGCGTCTCTCATTCTTCCAGGGACACTGGGCTCGGCCCACCCATCTCCCTATGAGGTGACAGCATTCAGGATCGAGCCGCACCTCTGCAGGGCACATTCGGCCACCTGTCCCGAGGTGGCGCTGTGGGCAGGGGGTGCGGGTGGGGCAGCAGCACTTGGCCCTGAACCCGCCCATGAAACACAGAGGCCAAGCATCCTCCACTCAGCTCCTCCCGGGAGAACCGGATGTGCCCGCAGCCTCCCCGCCGTGGCGCGAGGGCGGCTGCGGTGAGAGGAAGAGATGGGGAGGCTCTGGGTCCGGACAGAGCTTATCTCAAAGTTTACAAACTGCAACCACGAAAACAGCCTTGGGGCCGGCCGGAGGCAGCCTGCAAAGGGCCTGCACTAGCCTCCAACCGAACTTCTTCTGGATCCAGAACCCTGATTTTAGTGGGGTGCTGCCAGGCCCGTCCATGAAAAAGACTCCATTTGCTGCTGGATGTGTCTCTGACCAGAAAGATGTCCGAAGAGGTGGGCGGAGGGGTCTCCCCAAAGGCTGCCTAAAGGGAGGAGGAGATCCCCTCACCAAACCACCAACCCTTCCTGTCCATCTGCTCCCCCTCCTTCGTAGCCGGCACCCCCAGTAACAGCCCCAGCTGCTTCTGTGGACAAAGCAAGCAAGTGTTCCCGCGCCTCCTGCACCGTCAACAAAGGGGCACTGAGGAACGAATGCTCAAACCCACTCCACGAGTTGAAGCAACTCCACTGGAGCAGCTCGGGACACTTCCGCGCGGACTGTGTTACTGGATCGGGGTTGGGTAAGGGTGGGGTTAGCAGCTAGAAGGCACGGAAGGGGAGGTTCAAGGACACACACGTCAGCAAGGTCAAATAAAAGCCAACGTTAGCCCAGCTGGCATGGCTCAGTGGTTGAACATTAACCTATGAACCCAGAGGTCACACGTGGTTCGATTCTCGGTCAGGGCACATGCCCGGGGTGCAGGCTCGATCCCCAGTGTGGGGCATGCAGGAGGCAGCCGCCCCGGCCCACAGCTGAGCTGCAGTGCGGGCACAGCCCGGGTTTCTCCGCACCCTCGCTCTTCCTGCTCGGCAGACCCGGTTGGTTTTCTTGATGGCGGGGAACGGACTTCTAAAGGAGATGGGCCAGCTCACAATGCAAGGATAAAATTATGTTTTCTGCTCAGTTCCATTACTGTAATGGCGCCCCATTTTGTCCGCCACACGCTGGCCCGTCTTCAAGATGACAGGGGACACTCACTGGGTCATCACCGAGCACAGGGGCCCATTAGAGCATGGCCGTGGTGCCAGCACAGCCTGTGCTGACGACGCAGACGCTGCCCCGAGGTGACGTGCGCTGCCCTCCTGGTCTGACGCATCTGTGGCGGAAATCACCGCGCCCCGCTCCTGCCTCGCTCAGTCTGGGTCCTGCTGCACCCGCCTAACTCTTCCGGGCCAGGTCACCCCTCCCCGGCCAGACCAAGAAGCAGCACAGTGTGTGCCCCGTGAGGTCCTGGTGAGAGACCTAGGAACTCGGGGGCAGCTTGGTTTTTGTTAAATGGATTCACGATCCCGAGAAGATGGCTGATGATTTCCCACGAGACGCTGGGAAAAGCGGCCAGAGGGCACGTTCTTGTTCTCTAGTCTGGGTGCCAACGCCCCTCGGGTCCACGCCAGCACCCTCGCCGGCTCCCAGGCTGCCCCGGGCCCTGCACTCGGGAGGTTCCTGCTTCCAGGAAGGGTTGGGCTATTCGGACACGATGCTGACGCCCACCTGCGTGCATCACTTGACCAGGTGGCCGTGCGTCCCGCTTGGCTGCAGGGCCGCCTCCTCCCCACGTGAGACCTGAATGCTGGCTCTGGGACCAAGCATCCTGGGCCCAAGTTTTCAGCTGAGAATCTGCTTCTTCAGACCGAGGGGCTCCACGAGCAGAGGGTCCTCAGGCTCTCACCGTTGGCAAGAGGCACCTATCTAACCTGGACCACAGGAGAGGGTGGCGCTGACCCAGATGCACGTGCACAGGGCACTGGTGTTCTCAGAAGAAGAGGAAGTGCTCAGAGCGATGGCAGGACACCCCCGTCCCACGCACACACAGAAACCAGCAGTGCTCAGAGGCTGGGGGCACCACTCCCCAACACGGCCTACATACAAGGGCACAGGGCAGGACAGGGCGTCACCATCACGCCTGTGATGAGTCACAGAAAACTCTGCTCTCTTGCTCTCAGCTGACTGTCCCCAATCCCGCTGCCCTCCCAGGGAAAAGGTGCCCTCGCAATCACTGCGGGCTTCGGAAACCAGTTTGTGCGTCCCGGTCAGGCCCCCTGCCCCTTACTGCCCTCCCACCCCAGCTGCCAGAAGTAGGAGTAATGGGAGTCAGACCCAGACCTTGAGAACAACCCTGTCCCCCCATCACAGCCGGGAGTCTGTCCCCAAGCCCCCTCTCCAAGCCTTGTCTCCCTGCCAGCACCCTCCTCATCCTCTAGCAAACCAGGGCAGCGCTCGGCACCCAAGCGAGGACCCTGCTGCCTCCTGGCCACCTGCTGGCCTTGACCCAAGTCCTCAAGCGCTGGGGTCCTTTGTCATCCATGCAGAGGCAAATGGCTCTCCCCTGGAGCTGTCTGCACAAAAGGTTCATAAAACTGAGATGTAGGCTAGCACCACCATTATCACCATTTGTCCTGGATCCTGCTCACTCCAGGCCCCAGTGACATTGGTCAATGTGATATTCAGCTGGGCGGGGAGGGGGGCGGTGAGGGCTGGGCCTCCCAGTGACTGGCTGGAGGCCGGCGGCACCACCTATCAGCAGGGGCTACCTCTGTGCACCACCGCTGACTCCTCTGGCCAGGAAGGAGGGACTCAGGCAGATTTTTGCCTGCCAGCCTCAACCCTCATTAGAAGTCTGGGGGTGCCCATGTGCCCAGTGTCGGGTAGCCAGGGAGGAACCCACTGGGCCTGGCCCGAGCTCAGGAGGTATTCCTGGAGCAAGTAGGGGAGGGCCCGTACCTGCCCGATTCCTGTGCCACCTGCCACCTCTGGGAGCCTGGACTGGCGTCCGCTCCAGGCCCGCGGGTCCCCGAGGGTCAAAGCAGCTGTGTCCTGAGCCCGAGAGTCAGCAGGAGAAGATTGGCAGGGACCCACCCTAAGCCAGCAGTGCCCATGGAAAGAGGGGGACACCCCCCACTCCGGGTGGAAATGAACCCCTGGGCCCACAGCCCAACAGCGTTGGCAAAGTAAGGTGCTTGAAGTCACTGGGTACCCAGAGGGGAAAAGCTGGGTGCCAGTCAGCAGATAGGGTCCCAGGGCTGTCCCCCCGGCCTGGCTTGGACTGAGGGGCGGAGCTCACTGCGCTGGGATGGGGGCTTCGCTCTCCCGGGACCAGGATCCGGAGTGTGTGGGGGGGACTCTGCCCCACAGCAATGACCCGCGTGTTTGTGGGAGCTGCTCAGGAGATGGGGTCTCTCCGCGTGCCCTCCCTCCTCCCCCACGCAGACCCCTGCGCCCTCCTGCGAAGCGTGGAGCCCCGTTAGGAGCCGAGTGGCGGTCACTCCCGCCCCCTCGGGGTTCGGCGCGGGCTCGGCGCGGGCGGGAGGCGGGGCCTGAGCTCTGACGTGGCCGCGGCTGGAGAGTCGCATAAATAGCGGGGCCGCGCGGCTCTGGGCGGGCACGTCGAGGGAACCCAGCCGCGCGCTCCTCCTGCTCCTCCTCTTCGTCGCGGGCCCTGTCATGCGGTGAGCGCCCCAGCCCGACCCGACCCGACCCGCCGACACCCCGCCCGGACACTGACACCGGACCCGCCGCTGCTCAAGGTACCGCGTGCCCTCGAGGCCCCGGGGAGGCGCCCTTTCTCCGAGTCCGGCCGCGAGCGCCCACCTGCCGGTGGACGCACCGAGGGGCGCGGCGCCGGGCCCGTCCCGTGTCCCATGTCCCGTGTCGCGTGTCCCGTGTCCCGTGTCCCGTGTCCGGGGCTCAGACTCTGGGTCCTCGTTCCTCTCCACCCTCCGTCCGGCCGGGTCGGGGTCCGAGCTCCGCCCCGACGTGCGCGCCGCCCGCCGCCCCTTCCCTTGCAGATGCCCAGAGGCGGCGCCCTCCTGCTCGCCGCGCTGCTCCTCGCCGCCCTGTCGGCCACCCTGGGGTCCCCGGTAAGTGCACCGTCACCCCTCGGAGAGGAGGGTGTCGATCGCACCGGAACCCGACTGGGCGGAGTGTGGGTGCCGGGGCAGGGGGCGGGGGGCGGGCCGCTCCCTCCTCGGGCCTCCCGCATCGCATCGCATCGCCCCCCGGGGGTTGGGGGGCGCGAGGACAGCCTGCGGGAGCCGGCGAGCGTGGACCGAGCGTGGACCGAGCGCCCGAGCGCCGCTTCACTGCAGAGGGTCGGTCACCTGGGGCCGGTCGGCCTCAGGAGGAGCGAGTGGTGCCCGATGCGGCTGGTCACCGGGCCCTGCCATGTCTGGCCTCTCGCCAGTGCATGTGGACCGAACCCATGTTCTGCCCGAACCCATGTTCTGCCCCGTAAGCTGGACCCTCTTCCCTGGAGGGTGTGAGCGCCCTCCTTATGAGCGCCAGCAGCGGCATTTGTGACTGGGCCTGTGGCCATTAGCCCACCTTCTCGCCATGCGGCCCGCACGGTCCTCGCCCTCGGACCCCTTTCTCCCGTTTCAGGTGAAGGAGAAGAGGGGCTGGACCCTGAACAGCGCTGGCTACCTTCTTGGTCCCCGTAAGTGACACACCCACGGCCGCAGACCCCCGAACCTGCCGCTCCGGCAGCCATTGGTGTTGATCCTGCCATTTCTGAGCTGCTGGGCGTCACGCTGACCCATGGCTGGCCCAGTGTCAGCAGATGAAGGGCAGGGCATTCCGGAGGCTTGGAGGATGGGCATCCCTGAGGTTAATGGCATTTGCCAAGTCTCTAGGGGGTACATCCCCCTCCCTGAAACCCCTCCTCCTCCTCCTGCAGGGCCTAGAGGGACTCCCCCGCCCTGACCCCACCTGCCCTCCCCCAGCCTCCAGGCGCCTGACTCTGCCTTGAACCCTGACCACCTGCAGCCCTTGGCACCGTCTCCTGCCTTCTCCCTTTTTGCCCACATTCCTCAGGCTGCCTCCACCCGGTTAAACTGCCAGGGAGCTGTCTTAGTCCTTAACTCTGGAGTTTAAGTGCGTACTTTCTCCTGATCAGACAGTTCATCCATCGCCTGGGGGTCCTTGAGAGCCCCGCACTGATGACAAACACTAGGTGGGCCCAGGCAGGACCCACGTTCTCCTGCACCCTTCACACCCCTGAGCTCTGTCCCTCAGAGAGCACCTCGTCTCTGGGTGCTCCTGGACCCCGAAACAGGAGGAACCGTCAGCAAAAATGTCACTTTGGTATGTTGCCAGCATGTCAAGAGACTCGTCACCCTTTTCCACTGTGAAGTTTTAAGTCCGTTGAGTTGGACCCCCAGGAGCTGGCATGCAGACAGCTCTTTGTGGGAAGTCCTCACAGCCTAATGGTTTGCCTGTGACCTCCCCCCCCGCCCCCACATAGAAACAGCGCCGGAAGAACGGGTTCACAGCGGACACCCAGCCACCCACCGGATCAGCTCACCCACCCACCGCCCTATCAATCTCATGCCAGGAGCTCTGTCCTGGGAAAATGAGTTGATTTTCGTTCATCCAGCTTGTGGCTGACACAGCCCACCAGGCCCAGCAGCCAGAAACCCTGAGCTGTCCTCGCCCTTGTCCCCTCTTCTCGTTTATCTCCTAAGTTGTCCCAAATCCAGCCCCCTCTCCTCATCCCAGGCCACTTGGCTTAGAGCCCCGGGCACAGGCTGTTACCTCAGGTCCCGGGCAGACGCTGTCCTCCCCCCTGTGGCTCCCACACTGGGCTGCAGTGGTCCTCGGTCCCTTGGGTCGGGGGAGGGTACAGTAATGACACTCAGGGGCTGTCTGCTCTGCTCTGCAAACAGATGCTGTTGACAACCACAGGTCATTCCATGACAAGCACGGCCTTGCTGGCAAGCGGAACCTGCAGCCTGCAGACGGCGCGAGGGCAGGTGAGGGGACTGGGCCCCGGGGCTCCGAGGCCTCCGCTGTCCACCTCTGGGCGCATTAGTGCGGGCAGTGGTCCGAGCCTGGCTCGGCCACATCTGTCCACTGCTAGAAACAGGAGCAACAACACTGGGAGTGAGATGCTGGGGCAGCACAGGGACGGCAGAGAGCCCTCTAGACTTGGGGCCTCCAGGAGAGGGGTCCCCAAGATGGGTTACAGAGATGCTGGGGTTCATGACCTCGAGTGCCCGGAGCACCTGTGTACGTCATACATGTCAGTCCTTTTCGTTCCTAGATGGCTCTGACCAGCCGCTGCCCTGGGAGGAGGATGTTGTGCGCAAGATAACGGAGTTTCTGACTTTCTTGCGTCTCAAAGGTCAGTGAAATGTGGCCCATTCACACTTGCACCTGTTAGAACCCTGGGCTAAAAACGGAACGTGTTCCCTAGACTTCTGCAGTGACCAATCCCCACACCTGCTGGTTGAAGTTACAGCCCGGAACTGGAATCCGCTACGGCAGGTCCCACACTGTCCCTGGAAGGGTCATCAGAGCTGCTGTTCCGAGAGGGAGGGAGGGCCTCAGGGTTCTGGTCACTCCCTGCACCACTGGCGACAACCGCTGTCCCTGTCGGCCGAAGTGCCCCACCGCCCGGCTCCTCACAGGTGCCTGAGCCCAGTCTCAGCACTGCGCGTGGACAGGAGCCCACCCGTCAGATCTGGCTTTCCTTTGGGTTTGGGGCCGGCTGCGTTTAAATGCATGGCCCTCAGCCCTGGACCTCCTGCAGATGCTGCCGGCAGTGAGGCTCCCCCTGCCCATTTCAACCCTGGCTTTGCCGTCTGTGCTTCATGCTTGTCATTCATTCAACAGTGAGGGTCGGCCTTTGCCAGATAACCTCACAGGTCAAGCCGCCCTGTGTGAGGCCTGCGCTCTGAGAGTTAACCGTAGGTGGGGGGCAGAGGGGATGGGGAGATGGACACTGTGATGCTCACAAGAGACAGCTGGTTGTCAAGTTTCACACGTCACAATTTTGTGTGAGTTTGAGGGTCCAGGCTGACTCTGTTCTGTCTTGACCCTGTAAGGTGAGCTGGGGCTATGATGTCCTCTGTGCAGACACAGGGGCTCATCACCCAGTGTCCGTCCCTTTGCAGAGGCCGGGGCCCTGGTGCCCATGCTCCCCTCGGCGGCGTCCTGGGAAGACACAGAGCGGTCAGCCCCGAGGGAGCCGGGCAAGGCCCTCCCGTCCCAGGAAGTCAAACTCTGAGACGATGGGTCAGCTGGTGCCAGCTCCCCGAGTAAGCCAGCCCCTCCTCTCCTTGGAAGCTGCATTGTTACAATTTAAGATTTCTCCTTTGGTAATTATTCTCGTGGCAAAATAAAAACCAGCAAGTGTTTCCGTGTCTTCCTTCCTTGTGCCTGTCTGTCACCACCACCAGAGTGCTTTAAGACAAGCTGGAGCTCTGGCTGGGTGGCCGCGTGACTGGAGGGTCGTCCTATACACCGAAAGGTGGTGGGTTCACGTCCCAGTCAGGGCACATAGCCAGGTTTCGGTTTGGTCCCTGGTCAGGGTGCCTATGGGAGGCAACCAATCAATGTTTCTCTCTCTCCCTTCCTGTCTCTAAAAAAAAAAAAAAAAAATCAATAAAAAACATATCCTTGGTGAGGCTTTAAAAAGATAAAAAAGATATAGCTGGATTGTAATCACGTGTATTAGATCAGTGCACATCAGGCGTGTGCACACTAAGCTGAGTCAGACACAGTTATGAAGGTGAGTCTGTGACTGAGGCAGAAACAAAACACGCCTCCTGTCCTGGGGCCAGCAGGGGTGGGGCCGGGAGAGAGCTGGGACCCACAGGGCAGGGAATTAAAACCGTTTGGTCCAGGTAGAAAACGTCAAGTGCTTCATAGCTGAGGAGATGGGTGCAGGAAAGCCAGCACCTGGCAGCAGCTCCGAGGACCAGTGCCCATGGTGCATCCCGAGAGGGAGGCAGTCACACCTGCAGACCCAGAGGAACACGGTGACGGGGCGGGGGGTGAGGGGGGGGGTCACGTGACAACACAGGCCTCTTGGCCTTGGGAGCAGGTCCTGGCTGCGTCCCATGCCTGTACGCACCTGCACTTGGCTGTTACTTCTCATGCTGACTTTCTAAAAGCTGTGCTGACTTGCTAAACCCTCCCCCTTGGGCAACCCACAGGGGTCACGCCTTCCAGTGGCCTGTCCCTGGCTTTAGGCTTCAGCTCAGCACACCTGGCTGCAGCGCTGGGTCCCCACCCCAGGGTGCAGGTGGACTCCCCTGCTGTGCTGGGTCCTGGCTGCCTCTGGGCTCTGCAGGTCAGAATGGACTGGAGGACCTGTTCCCTCCCCTCCACAGCTGACCCTCAGGCTCCCTGCGCTCCCCTGGGCATGGTGTGGGCTAAGATGGTGGTGAGTGCGATACGCTCACTGGATGTTAGGATTGATGCATGAAGGACGTGACAACCACCACTTTATTTTGGTTACATATAGGCATGATAGTGTCTTGGATATATTGAGATAAATAAAACCATTAAATTGGCCTGGCTGGTGTGGCTCAGTGGTTGAGCATTGACCTATGAACCAGGAGGTCACGGTTCGATTCCCGGTCAGGTCACTTGCCGGGGTTGCAGGCTTGAGCCCCAGTGTGGGGCGTGCAGGAGGCAGCTGATCCATGATTCTCTATCATCATTTATATTTCTACTAGGGGCCCGGTGCACAAAAATTTGTGCACTCGGCAGGGGTTGGGGGGGTACTTAATCCCTGCCTGTTCTCTCTCACAGTTTGGGACCCTGGAATCCATTGGGGCACTCAGCACACACGGAGGGCACAACTTCCTGTGTGCTGTGTACCCCGCATGGATTTCTAGGCCTCAGCCTCAGGGGCGGAGCTGGCTCGGATCCTCCGCCTCCCCAACCCCCCAGGCTGCCCAGCCGCCTGGAATCCATGGGGGGGCACGGGCACTCAGGGAGGCTATCCCTCCCTGAGTGCCCGTGCCCCCACCCCATCACGGACCTACTTCCAGGCTGCAGGACAGCCTGGGGGCCTGGGCTGGCTTGCTCCCCCAGGCCCGGCTGCCCTGCCGCCTGAAATCGATCGCGGAGGCTCGGGCACTCACGGAGGCGTGTGTGCCCGAGCCCCCGCAATCAGAGACCTTCTTCCAGGCTGCTTTCTGCCTGGAGGTGTGGGGCTGCGGGCAGTCGCTCCTCCGGCCACCCCACCCGTGTTGCCTGCAGGAAGGCAACAGATGGCGGCGGCGGACACCGGGAGGCAAGCCTCCCGGTGTCCGCCGCCACCATCTTGGCTGGGCTAATTTGCATACAGCTGCTCTGATTGGCTGGTGGGCGTGGCTTGCTCCATCTCGGAGAAACGATTAATTTTACTATTTCGCTTTTATTAGTTTAGATCTCTCCTCTCCCTTTCTCTTTGAAATCAATAAAAATATGTTTTAAAAAAGATTAAATCGAGTTTCACCTGTTCCTTTTCACTTTTTAAAAATGTGGTGACTAGAAATTTTAAAACTACCTGTGTGGCTGGCAGATACTGGCATTTGCCCTGCTGAGAAGGAAAGCAGCCCCAGGAGGAGTCACAGAGCCCCATCGTGGGCCCCCTTCCGCCCGAGGGTGCGGTGGGGCAGGCGGCCCTTGGCCGCAGTGTCCCCCCTCTGCCCAGCTCTGCTCCTGAGAACTCGCAGTCTCACAGCTCTGGATCCAGGTGGGAGACAAGGGGATTGAAACAGATAAATGAAGTATCAGAAAGAGGCTGCTCCAAATATCGCTGTGCTGGCCTGCTCTAGCTCCTGCTCCTGCTCCTGCTCCGCGATGTGCCAGAGGCCCCCAGCCCCCTGCCCCTCTGCTGTGCCTGCAATGAGCTTCCGAATGGTGCCGTCTGCGAGGCCAGCACCATCCACATACAGAGACATGACGAAGTGTGTTCTCAGTCACAAAGATAATTGCAGCCGCAGGAGACGGCTGAAATGTTTATTCTTTGCTTTTACAATAGAACCAAAGGAGTCAACAGCTAATATTACCTGCTACTATCTGCACACTAGTCAGTTTAACCATACTCTACCAACAACAATAGCTTAACAGTAGTCATGGAGAAGTTATTGGATAACAGAGCTTTTCCACAATTCAAATAGAAACACCTAAGAAACTAGATACATTTCAGTCCACAACTTAAGCTGCTACGGGTGGGAGCGGTGCGCCCCCTGTCCCTCGGGGTCCGGGCGTTAGCTGGGCTGGTAACTCCTGGGCCTGGGACATGCCGCACTCGGTTCCTTGGAGCTCAGGGCTCTCTAGAGATCTCAGCTTGCATCTCAGCAGCCCGCCGGAGACATTATTTCTAAGAATCTGGGGAAATCTGATGGCTTTTATGCAGAGAAGCCCCCTGAGGAGACTCCCCGAGGGGATGAGGTCAATAGGGTGACTCTTCCCTCTCCCACCCCGTGTCCACCCACCAGCAGTGGGTGTGGGTGCAGGGGTCCCCAGGCTCCCTCCTGGACCCACCATGTGGTCAGTCACGCCCTCCTCAGACAGGGACTGTGGATGCCAAACCCTCCCAGACGAAGCCACCTCGATGGTGCATCTGTGGACACGGACCACCCTGGTGTTCCTTAAAGCAGCCTTCGCCTCATGGGTCCCCGGAACCCCAAGCGCAGACCAGCGCTCTCCTCTCCTCCCCACCTTCTCTACTCCATCTTCAGCCCTTTGGACTTAAACTCGATGTGGAGAATCTGGGACAGGCACCTCCCGAACTCCTCCAGGACCATCTGCTGGGCCAGGCACTCCGAGCAGTGCCCCTTCTCCGCCTCCTCGCCCTGAGCCAGCAGACAGGCGCAGGTGGCTTCCACCACTTCCCAGGAGATGCAGGACCGCCTGCAGGACACACCAGTCAAGGCCACAGTCAGAGGCCGGCTGTGTTCAAGGGGACGGGCTTGTCATGCATTTCAGAGACTGTCACTGGCAACACCAAATGCTGTCTTCCTGATATTGAAAGCTATTCACTAGAACAGCATCAAGGATTGCTTTTAGAAGGAAATACAGAGGAAGGAAATCTGTTGGCTGCTTGACATTCCTCTCATGGTCCATTCTAAGTTTCTCAAAATTAGATCCTCATAAACCCAGAGGCCTGGGCTTCAGTCAAGCCCATGGCTGGGCAGGAGCAGCAGCAGGAACCTCAGACAAGACCATCCCTGCAGACAAGCAGCCTGGGTCCCAGCACACGTGCGCATGGGGCTGGGGACCCCGGTGGCTCGGCGGGCTCCCTCGTCTGTCACCCCGGTAGTGCACTTGCTCTGACTGGCCCATGGGCTCTGATCAAGGACCTGCAGAATGCTGTGCTGTGTCCTGCAGGAGCTCGGGACAGCGTGGCTCAGCTCAAGGCCACACACACCCAACATTTTAGGGAAACTCTAAAGTATTAAGAAGTATTAAGAAGTGTGGGTTGTGAAAATAGAGATAGGTGTTGGGACTGGTTACAATCTCTCCACTGCCCTGGCTGGTTTGGCTCAGTGGATGAGCTTGGCCTGCGGACTGAAGGGCCCCGGGTTCGATTCCGGTCAAGGGCACAAAGACGGGTTGTGGGTTCAATCCCCAGTGGGGGGTGTGCAGGAGGCAGCCGGTCAATGATTCTCTCTCTCCCTTCCTTGCTCTCTCTGAAATCAATAAAAATATATTAATAAAGTAACAAAAAGAAAAAAACCCTTTCCGCAAAGGTAACATGCAAGAACTGAGGGGAAGGTGAGAGGGCAGGGCTGCCCAGGGCGGAGCCATCACATTGAGGCCAGAGTCCACGGCTTGGAGCCCTCGTCACACTCCTTTCTAAGCAAAGAAGCATGAACATGGCCTTTCAGCGTTGATTAATGACGTGTGAACGCAAAGACGGTCTTAAATGGATGAATCTGGTCCAACATAAAGTTGTTCCTCCGTCTGTGAGACCCGCGAGGACCACCATGTGGCCGCAGACTGACTAACGGGAAAATATCCAGCCACATGGGGAGGATCATCGCACTGGGGAGGACCCCGCCCGCGCCCCGGGCATCTCTGTGACGGTGATGAGCAGCTCGGAGCTTTGCTGTTTGGACGCCACACCCGGCAGCCCGAGGCCAGCGGCCTGCTGGTGGCTTCTGCTTGAAGACAAACAGGACAAAGCAGCCGGTGGCCTGAGGACAGTGTAAATCCAGGGTGAGTCTGGAAGGCGAGGCAGCACCTCGTCCAATCCCTGGCGCCCGCCTTGCAGACAGGCACGCCCCTTCCAGTGTGTGAAGGAGCCTCGTTCCCCATCAGGAGGTTAGTTCCAAGACCTACCTCTCCTTCCTGAATCTGGGGAGTCCAGACACATGGTGGCTGCCTTCAAAACTGCCAGCTTCCGCGTAGCTTGGCATGGCCGTGAGTGGTTTTTGTTCTGGGCTTTTGTTGTAATTTTTGCAGCCAATGCATTTGCAGATAGAGGAGCACATGATTTTGGCCTGGAAATAGAGAATTGCCCTACAATTCATCCAGAAGAACACATTCTGTTTGGACCTTCAATAGCCTTATATTTGCGTGGACACATAACCGGCAATTTTCATACCAAAAGAGCAGGAGCGAGAGGAGCCCATGGCGGTGATGTGGGGAGCATGAGGGACACGTGCCCAGGGGCCACTGTAAAGGCCACACAGTGGGGTGCTGACCAGGGGGTGGGGAGGGGCTTTGGGAGGCTGGGTGTGGGTGGAGTCCCCAGGGGGCGCTAACTCTGGTTTTGAATGCAGCTGCGTAGCTGGTTACACAATCCCAGCTCGGGTTCACCTCGGCCTGCAGTTTGGGGCACCTCATGCTCCCACTGCAGCAGAAGATGGGGGCGTGGGGAGTGGAGGAGTCTGAACCCGCCGACCGGCCTGTGCTGGGTGTTCTGGGGCAGACCTTCCTGCCTCCCAGTGGGTGGACTTTATTCCTTGTTTCATGGCAGGGTTGCATCCAGGGGGCAGGGCGGGGTACTGGCTGTGTCCAGCAAGCCTGTGTCCAAGCCCTTGCTCGGGCGGGCCCTGTGACACTGGGGTTTCCAGTGTCCTCTCTGCCCAACCCCTGCCATGTCCTCTGTTCCTTCCAGCTCTAGGGTGTCTGGGTGTTTTGAACAGGAGGTCTCTCGGGATTTCTAGTTACTCTATAATGCCAGGGACTACAGGTCCCCTGCACCTCACGTGGCCCCTCTGACGGCCAGTATTCCATGTACGCCAGCCCGCACAGGCTCACCACCTACCACGGACGTGTCGTGTCCGGTTTGCAGCTATTTGAGGAAAGCTGTTGAGGCGTTCTTTAAAGGCTCTGGTGGACATGGCTATTGGCTGTGCTACAAGTAAGATAAAGCTGCAGGGCGATAGTACATGCAAGGGTTAGTTGTAGTGGTTGGTGCCAAGCAACGCCCCAATGTGGTTGTACAGTTTCTACTCCTACCAGCAATGCTCGGGAATGCCACTGCTTTTTAAATAAAGCTTTGTGCACTGCAGACAGTACCTCTTCTTTAGAAAATGCTACTATACTCAAGTTATGTGTCATCATTTTCAACAAATTTGTCTCTAATTCAAGAAGGGAGTTGGATCACTGTAGGAACAACGAACTGACCAGCCATGGCGCATGGTGCTCTTCGGTCCACGGTGATGGCCCCACTGTCCTGTACAAACAAGGCCCCCGACCCTCCTAACTGTCCTCCCTGCTCTGGCACCTTGTGTGTCCACAGAAGGGGCGCACTGCAAGCTCCCGCAGGCAGCTGTTAGCAAGTGGCCTGCAGGCCGATGGCCCTTGAAGGGAGCCCAGGTTCTCCCTGGCACCAGGACGCCCTGGAGCACAATCGAGACATTCGTGATGGCTGAGAGCTTTCTCTCCGTTTCCCCTGGACAGTGGACCAGCCACACGTCTGCAGAGCATGCTGCTCCAACATGGGCCTCTCTGCTACATGTATGACCCAACTCCTCAGGTCAAGACAACATGGACATGTGCGTGTTCTTGAATCAGGACCTTCAGAGACCCGGGGTGTCCCGGGGAGGGCACAGCTCCCTCCCTGTCGCGTTTGGTGTACACTCATCAACCCCCGGGCTCTCCCCAAACTGAGATGCAGACTCTGTGGCGGTGGCTTTGATGCCTGCGAGACGTCCCAGTGCTTGCGAGACGCTCTCGCTTGGCGAGAAGGCACTTACCTTCATGGCCTTGAAGCGCTCGATTCCGATTCCGTGGCGGCAGGTGCTGCAGCAGGCGTCACAGCTGCAGTTGTTGCAGAAGTCCCCGCTGGCAAAGGAGTCGCAGTACCTGTGGGGACAGCCGCACAGCCTGTCACAGGCCGTGGCCGAGTCAAAACCATTTCCTGGAAATGTCCACTGATGCCCACTGTCCCCTGGCCCCACTGCTGTTGTCCCGGGAGCACAGCAGGTTGGCGTGGACACGTCAGTTCATAAAGAGCCATCTTCCCATCAGCTGTCCCCGCCCCTCTGCCACGGCACGGGAGACCCTGACTGGGAGAGAAGACGCGGGGGACCCGAGGCCGCACTGCTCTAGGGCTGGTCTTGGTGTCTCTCCCGTCGGGTGCTGTGCAGGGGAGATGAACGCTGAGGACACACGTGTGACAGGGTCCACACTACGCTCGACTCACAGTCAACCACGTCCTCCTTGGAAAACAGAAAGACCTCGTCACTGTGCCAGCTCCCAGCCGCTGTGGCACTTCCAGCTCCAGAGCCCCTGCCCCGCTTCTCCCTGGACAACCCCTCATCGTCTCTCTCATCACTGAGGTTCCTCTCTCTCTCCCCCCATCCCTCTCCCTCTCCCTTCTTCTCTGAATCAATACAAACATATTTTAAAAGAAAAGTTTCCAGAAAAGTGGAAACTTCATATTCCTCATTATAGTCGTCATTACGTTACCAAAAACAGCAGCAATGATGCGTGAGAACTCACACCGACCCTGGTGATCGCGTTATTGGAACAGCACCAGTGCTGCATTATTGGAACAGCACAGGTGCCGGATGGACTTTTATCCACGTGATCAGCTGGTTAATAAGTCAGCACTTCACAACCAGCCTGCAGGACGACTGGAGTGAATTCACCCATTCGCCAGCTGGCCAGGCCCCGCTGACCTGCGCCCACATCCCTACTCAGACCCAGTCTGGCCTTGTCTTGGGGAAATCAACAAGGAAGCTAGTGGAGAACTTAAGAGGTGCAAGCTGGGCCGGCCGGGTCAGAACAGATCAGCAGCAATCCCTGACCACCCCCTCAGACCCCAGCCCAGCACAGGGCGTTCAGAGGAAGATGACCAGCTGGGTCTGTGCAGTGACAGCAAATCAAGTAATTATTTGCAGCAAAAAATGTGAGCATACAGCTCCTGTTGCTCCTGGCACATGTTGTTTCCGCTTACAGCAGGAAAGTTGGTTATGCCCTGTATAACGACTTCAAAACAAGGAGACTGTGCTGAGTGAGAAAACCTGGTAGAGGCTGGAGTGGGGGAGGGGCACGGGGAAATGGGCTGCAGGGAGGATCCCTCACCAGGCTCTGCCCCCACGTCCTCCAGCGGCACCCGGAGGGACCGGGCTGTGCCGTGGCTGTGGGTGCACAGTCCCCTTGGGGTCCTGGCCACGCCAAAGCACACAGCAAAGCTCCCGAGGACAAGGGGGGAAGTCTTCGGGCCCATGACCCTCTCGTGGTGCTGCACAACCAGACCTGCTACACAGCCAGCAGGGGCCCCATGGCGCTGGGCCAGCCATGACCACGGGGCCAGGACAGTAACAGCAGCAGAAGCCGGAGAACAAACTCATCAACCGTCGGTGCTCACTCCGCTCAGCCACGCAGCCTCCAGGACTGAGTGGGGTTCCCTCAGCCTCTGTCAGTGCCCGCACCTGGTGAACCTGTGCCCTAGGGCAGCCCCGCAGGAGCCCATGCCCGGCTGCCTTAGGCCGAGTGCCCCACACTCCTGGGGGCAGGACAGAGGCTGCCTGCGTGGAAGGGCTGCCCGTCCCTGGCTGGTCCGTGGATGTGAACAGTTTCCACCAGCTGAGCTAGTTTACTGAGTTACAATTACAGCCGCCATTAAAAATGGCAATCAAGGTCCCAGGCAGGCAGCCCACCTCTCCTCAGAGAGCGGAGAGTGTGAGGGACCTCGCGGGAAGGTGCACCAAAACCACCATCCACAGTAAGTGATGGCCACGCCACTGCTTACGTGGATGACAGCAAGAAAGAAAAAAGAAATACAACAGCTCACGCACGTGAGCCAAGGTGAAGCAGACGGAGCCTCTGAAACAGCCCAGTGGCGGCGCGGGCCGTCCCGGCAACCCCAATCCCACGCACACGACACTGTCGCGGCGCTGCTCCTTCCAAAAGCTCTTTTATTGCTCGTGAAGGCTGCAGCAGAGCTAATGTTTCCACTTAGGAGAAAATGACAGGTGAACCCAAGAGAGCCTCTTAAGTTGTGGGATGAGGGACCGTGGATGGCTTTGGTCCTTACCCAGCCAGCGTTATCCGGGGCGGTGCGGGGAGGGCTGGTCCCGAGGGCAGAGCAGACCCCGAGGCAGCGGCCGGCGGGGCTCCGTGGTCCAGCTGCAGAGAGTCAAGGCCAGTATCTTTGAATTAGTGGATGTTTTCATCGTTCCTCCCAGTGAGCCCCTAGCTACACAGAGAAACAAGCCTTTTCTCCTGTTTTACCTCGCAATCCCTTTCCAACAAGTCTGCGTCTGTTAGCAGGAATGTGCCATGAGCCCCAAAGGCTCCAGCCCAGGCCACAGGGCACCGAGACCAGGGGCCCTGACTGTGGACATGGAGGGGAGGGGTCTGGGACCCAGGGCCAGGCCACCAACCAGCTGGCAGGCAGCACACACAGCGGTCAGCCGCTGGCCAGAACACTGTATCGGACATCTTTTTCATCTTGTGAAATAAATTCAGTTACCAATCTCTGTAACCTAAAAATGGCCGTTATTATCACTTCCTTCGTATAGCATGAGCGATCTTGACATTTGATGTCTCATTAGCAACCATTACTTTTTCATCTGTTCAAAAGGAGCATTTCGCAGTCAACATTAATGAATTCAAAAGCAACGTCGTAATCTCTGCTTTATCCATGGCCTGGCCCTCCTGGTTCTAGCTTAGTTTTCTTTGTTCCTCAGCAGCGTGGCTCACAGGGAAAGGAAAAGCTAGCAAAATCGCTGACCTAATTTTCTCCCTATCAGAGCTTGAAGAAATGAAAAGTATTGGATACATTTAGATTTTGAGATTGTCTATATCACAGCTAAACACCCTATTCTTGTCCCTCAGCTGAAAACTTGAAATTTAAAAACAAGCTTTACTTATGCAGTACAGCCTGGGGAAAACACCATTTTACCCTTCCTCCTCCTTGTCCCCCCGCCCCTTTCGCCTCTTTTTAAATTGTGTGTTACTGCTGCCTGTTGGGGCTCGAGGACACCGAGCAACCACCCTAGTCCAACTCCTCTGTGCAAAGCCTCCAACTTGCATGGGGACTCAGTTTACAGGAGGGACATGCCCGCGAGTTACTCGGTCCCAGACACCTGTCCCCTAGGGGCCATCCAAAGAGCTGCGATTCTTTTGGAGAAAGGCTCTCATGGGGTTGAGGCCATTCTTTGCATAAACCAGGGACAGTTTCTTTCCCCCTCTGCTTAGGCAGAAGTAAAGCTGAGAAAAAGGAATGTCTTATAGGTACCGCGCAGGCAGCAAATCTAAGGCAACCCTTTGCCGGAACCCACAGCCTTCTGCAGCGTGGAGACAGGAAACCCCGGGCGCCTCCTGGGACGCGGATTCTGGGCGGGGCTGAGGGCCAGGTTTCTCACAGCTCCAGGGGATGCCCACGCCGAGGGTCCTCAAAGCACGCCTAGAGGGGCAAGGCTCTAACAACTCTCAGAACTGGGGGCTGGCAAGGAAGCGGGGGTCCAGAGAGGCAGCAAATGCATGGCTAGGAGAGCTGCCCTGAGGTCCACAGGGTAAGAAGTCAGGGGAGCCAAAATGGGGGCAAGAACCATCACAGCCAAGGAAAGCCGCGAGGAGGCTGCAGTCTAATGGGCATTTCTCGTGTAAGAGCTCAGAGCAGGAAGAGCAGTGCCACGTGGCAGCAAGGAGGGTGGGTGGTGTGGGCGGCCGGGCGGGAGGGGAGGCGCTCACAGGACCCGGCTTAGACTCGTGAGCATTTGACGTCTCATTAGCAACCCTTCCCTCCTGGCTATTGTATCATTTGAAGGATATTAACTCTAAACCACAGACTCAGAACCCTCTAGTCTGGTGGCTGTCAATCCCAGGCGCGCCAACTCCTCCCCCTGAGC
Organism: Murina feae; assembly: GCA_004026665.1. Lineage (NCBI taxonomy): Eukaryota > Metazoa > Chordata > Mammalia > Chiroptera > Vespertilionidae > Murina > Murina feae. The sequence continues at coordinate 36,875 of PVJC01005084.1, read as the reverse complement.
CAACGCCCAACAGCGCGGACACGCTGAACCCCACATTCCCAGGGGCTGCCCCACTCCCCTCTCTCAGCCCGAGGACACTCCCTGCCCACCTTCAGGCTGAAGACCCCGGCATCCTTGGCTCAGCTGGCTCCACATCCAGCCTCTCACAGGCACTGGTGCAGCCTTCGAAGTATCCTGAGGAGCTGCTACTTCTCGCCACCTCCACTGCCCGGGGCCTGCGATTGCTAGGGCAGTGCAACCACTGGCCCTGCAGCCCCCCCCCCCCCCCCCCCCCCCCCCCCCCCCCCCCCCCCCCCCCCCCCCCCCCCCCCCCCCCCCCCCCCCCCCCCCCCCCCCCCCCCCCCCCCCCCCCCCCCCCCCCCC
>PVJC01005084.1:0-36412 GCA_004026665.1 Murina feae | reverse complement strand
ATGGACCCCCATGCCCTGTGCCCCTGGCGCACAGTGTGACTCCCTTATTAGGTCTGTTTGCTGTCTGTCTCCTGCAGGAGCGTAGAGTCGTGTGTCTCATGTTGCTTTGTTTGGGGGTTCACTTTGCTCACTAATGTAACCCAGGTGCTCAGACCTGCACCCGTTGAAGGGGTGATGCCCTGTAGTGCCAGGCTGGTTCCCGTTCTCAGTGTACAGACAAACAAGACTCACGAGATCCCTGCTCCTGCGGAGTCCCATCCGGGATGCGAGTGCAGACACACATGCGCACACCCCGAAACACAGCGCGACAGTGCTGTGCACAGAACGGAAGGCGTGCGGTGACAGTGGCGTTGGGGAGGTGACATTTTCTATGGGAAAGCCCTGGCTGGTCAGTGTCGTCTGGTTACACCAGTTGTAGGTTCACCCCCTACTCAGGACACCAAGCGTCAACCAATGAATGCATACGTACGTGGAACAACAAATCAGTGTTTCTCTCAAATCAATAAAAACTTAATCAAATACTTAGGGAAAAGAACATATTTCTCTTGTAATTATATTTAATATATGCACACTATCGCGCAATGATAAATTTTAAAAAAGCATTTGCATACACTGAGGAAGGTGGGGACGGTCTAGACTCTAGACCCTATGGTGGTAGTGCTGTCGGCAAGTCCAGCCAACGGGCAGAGGATGGTCTGAGGGCCTGGGAAAGGACAGGTGCTTCCCGGGGGGCCGAAGACCTCCGTCTTGGACGGATCCACCCCTCCCAGGCCTGTCACTGCGGGGACAGGGCTGAACACTGTGGATCTTTAAATGGAGGATAATGGTATTTCCTGAGAAATGCCAATTGTGACAATCACAATTTCAAGAGGTAATAACGCGCAGTGGTTGTTTGTTGAAACATGACTCACTTGCTGTGGGATGAGGTTTAGTTTTGCTGGCACTGGCAGAAACCTTCCCAGCAAAGCAGTCACTGGTTTAGGGGCATCTGTAAGGCAGACAAGTACAATTCAGTGGCTGTCTACGGCTTTCCTTCCACGGGCACAGGGAAGAAAGCCAAACATGGAGACCTATCATGGATTGATTCATCACATGCAAAGTCATTTAAATTTATCTTCATCCTCTTTGTTTTTTATCCTATAAACACTTTCAAGTCAGTGTAGATTTTTACCAATTACACCCTTTTTCTTTGCCATAAAGCTACTTAGCTTGAACTGCAGGGATATCGATCCCAAACAATGTTGCAGACCCAGGTTCCCAGCCTTGGAATAGGCAGCAAACTCGCCAGGAAGCCCCCAGAAAGTTTACTTTCAAAGAGAGCACAGCGACATCTGCTGGCCACCAGGCGAAGTACTTTCCATTTATGTGTTTTTTTCCCCCAACTTGTTACTAAATTGTTAGGATGTCAATACTCATCAGGTTATTTGGCCCAAACTACTTAAGGAGCAGAACTGATAGGTGTTTCTTGGGCCCAAGGGCACAGTGACAACCATCCTGGGACGCCAAGTGCCTGGTGGGTCCCAGTGGAAGGAGATGTGCCATCGTCTCCCGAATCACCCACGGGCAGCCTCTGAGTGATGCTGCCGTAAGACTTAGGTCAGGATACAGTTATTTAATGCTGACACTTAGCATGTTTACAGCTAACAAAGGGGACTAGGCAAGGGAATCTGGGTTATCCGACAAGGAAGTCTGTGGATCTAAAGACACCAGGGCTTGCCACAGACCAGGGGAGGGGGGTTGGGAAATAATTCCCCCTCCCCCCCCCCACCCCCCGCCGCCTGTGTGAGGACCAGAGGCAGCTCTGACCTACAGGGAATGGAGCCCGAAAGCTCCCGGCTGTGAGGACCGCCCGGCCCTGCTCTGCACAGTGAGACGAGGCAGAGGCCTTGCCTTCCCTGGGTGAAGGGACTGTCGGATGGAAGAGGGTCACAATCTCTCTCTCTGCCCTAGACTCTGCGGATCCATGGAAAGGACATCTGGCTTTAATGTGGATTAAATTATGGGCAGTGAATCATCTGGTAAGGGAATACATATTCTGGTTAAAGCAAGATTTGGAGAAACGCGGTTACATATACAGTCCACATAGAAATGCCCAGTTTTGAGGAATTGTCTAACTTCTGTAAGCACTTCCTAAGGCTATGCCATTCAGTCTCTCTTTAGTCACGCATAAGGCATTACAGAATAATCAAGGACTTGCATGTCGCTTATTACTATTGTGCCGGTTTGAAGAAGTTTCTGAGTAAATGAGCGTCAGATAATTGGCATTTTATGCAGTTACTTCAGAACTCCTGGGGATTATATGAAGGCGTTTCCCTTACCCGCAGTTTATACCACACCTGAGGGCCAATCCCCCACCCAAGCTGGGAGGGGCTGATGCTTCAACCAGGCACCTCCAGCACACCGGCTTGCTGGTAGGAGTTGTCACCTGTTAGGACGGCAAGGCGTCCACAGCTGGCGGAGGAAGGGCACGGCAGCCAATGCAGTGCACACCCACTGGCCTATAAAAGACGTCTTTCCATTCCTGGCTCACTACTATGGAACACGAAGTTTGCCGAATTGCCTCCTTAATACCCTCACTGCCGACTGCACTTTTTTCTATATACAAAGCCAAACACGACCACTTACCACCTTACAGACAGGACATCATCTCTGAGCTAATCTGCTCTGTACCTGACTGTAGAGAATTGTTTTGGTCTTGATACTGAGGAACCAGGTGGAGTGCTTTCAGTTCTCTCGCACTCGACTTGTCTATGCACAGCATTGGTGTCCCCCCTTTCAGCTGACAGAGCACCTGGAATGAAACACAAGGGCCAGGTCTCACTTGTCAAAGCCACCCCAGGGGGACCCTTTCCCCCCTCCCATGTGGGGGTCTGTACTTGCTCTTCAATAAATTTCCACCTTTGCTATAAAAACAAACAAACAAACAAACAAACAAACAAACAAACAAAGCCATCCCAGAATCCATCCCCACAAACTTCCACCGGGAACACAGCTTTAAACCAGAATTTACGTTTTCCTGGAAAATGGCAAACTGCCCATTTGCTCTCGATTCCTTGTCCACCACACGCTCTCTGAGACGGTGGGTGGGCTCACGGAGGCCCCTGCCTCCTTCTCCAGGCCACGGGAGCGCACAGTGCTCCGAGTCGCCCTACCCCGGCCCACTCAGAATCTTCTCTAATTTCATGACAATCGTTCTTTCCTGCCACACTCGTGTGTTATTTAAGGTGGGATTTTTAAAAATGGCTATTAATGTTATTTCCTACAAGTACAACTTAGAAAGGTTAATCTAAGAACTGAACAATTCTAAGCTGCCGCCATGTCAGTGTTCCTGGGCCTGGCCAGCACTCAGGCCCCTGGCTGGGCTCTGACCATGAATACACCCCCCCACCCCCCGTCAGGCACATCGGTCAGGCAGAGCCTGGCTGGAGCCCTCGCTGGTGGCCCATCCCAGGAAGGGCTGCAGCGGTTTTGCACATACAGCTTCCAACTCGGATGGGAAAACCACAAACACCGCCGGCTGTGCTCCTGCCCTCGGCACCTCTGGGCTCCGAGACAGGACGCTCAAGCCTGAAGGATCGGTGTTACCAGTCACAGGAGAGCCCGTGCCAGCGTGGCGCTCCCGGCAGAGCTCTGGGCACCCCGACCCCGGCCATGTGTGTTCAGTGGGAGTTTATTTGTATCTGGAGGGTTAAATTATAGCCGTACACACACGAGAGAGAGAGAGAGAGAGAGAGAGAGAGAGAGAGAGAGAGAGAGAGAGAGAGAGAGAGAGAGAGAGAGAGAGAGAGACCCCAGGCCTCTGTCCATCGAGCACCCAGGGGCCTGACTCAATGGTCTGATATAAATGGAGGAGGCCCCGCCCTGCTCACCCAGGTCCTGCCCTCATGCCCCGGGGGCCTGACTGAGAGGCCAGTGCCATGCACGCTAGAGCTAAGCCAAGTTCATTCCCTGGCAAAGCGTGGGCTTAGGGCGAAGGCCTCCTCTCTCAGAGTAGAGAGCTGCGGGGGGAGGGGGGGGACGGGGGGGGGGAGAACCTTGGTTGTTGGGTTCTTTGCTCACGGGATGCTTGGGGCAGGCCCGAATCCTGGAGGCGCCGTACAGGCCGACTGTATAATATCTGTTTTCTTAGCCATAAAATGAAGACAAAAACAATGCCCACCCTACAGACTGGGTAAGAGAATTACAAGGAAGTGGCACACAGATCACATGCGTCACTGCCTGCCTGTCCAGGAGGAGTGCTGGTGGTATTAGGGGCTTGGAGGTGGGCAGGGAGGGCAGCAGCCTGGGCCCTGCAGCCGCAGCCCCGCCTCCCAGCCACATGCCACCACCCACAGGCCTCTGCCAGCTCAGCCCGTTGCCATTGGGCCGCCTGGGTCTGCACTGACTAATGTGACGGGTGGTCACTATCCTTTAACAGCCATGTCCTCATTCGTGCTTGGCTTGCTGCATCTGGCTGGAGAACCTCCCGCTCTCAGGTTCTCAGTCCTGGTGATACAGGCCCCGCATCCACACAAAGCCGCTCTCTCGGCAGGGTTACCATGGTGTTTGCTTCCTTCTGAGAGCTGCCCGCGGCATCCTCGGGGTCCTGCGAGGACGGGAACTTGCAGGACTCCTGGGACGGAGGGTTCTGCAGAGCGGCCTCCTCCATGCTCTCACTCGGCACGGCGCCACCTCCTTCCTTCACTTCCACCTGGAAAAGCGGTCGCTGCTTCAGAAACCACGTGGGGGCCTCGGGTGCAGCAGCTGCACTGCCAGAACATTCTCTGTGGAAGTCACACTTGGCCCTGTGTGCTGCCTCCTTACCCTTTCTCCCTGCGGCACCCTCGTCCCACCCTCCTCCGTGGGGCACAGAGGTGTGATCTCCATGTGGCCCCGGTGTGACCGAGCAGACTCCCAGGTCAGTGGGCGCCCCTCGAGCTGCTCGCCAGCCCCCACTCCACTGGAGCTGCAGCCAGGGGACCGCCCTGGGGTGCCACCCTTCAGTACCCCCCTGAGAGCAGGCTTGTTGGCTCTGTGGAATGTTCTGGCCCATTGTTTGCTGTTTCCTCGCGAAGCCTGCAGCCGCTACTGCTGTTTGGCGATGTTTATAATGTAACTTACAACGCACTGCTAGCGATCGTTGGTGTGGAGCTCCCCTAACTGAACAGCAGGACAACGTGAGTATCAAACAGTGAGTGTGGGAGTGACCGCCACCTTCACGCCTCACAACTGTCACCTCAGTGACACCCGCCATTACCAAGAACAGGGGGAAATACCACGCTATCACTGAAAACCAATGGAACTACCAAGTTTCAGTTAAAAAAATTACCATCAGCACTGAGGGTTTTAAAGTTGATACTTTTTAAATGGTAAGAATGTAAGGAGGGCTGCCCTCGGTTTTCTCAGTGGTTGGGCATTGGCCTGCAGACCCAAGGGTCTCGGGTTCGATTCCCGGTCAAGAGCATCTATTCTGGTTGCAAGTTCAATCCCTGGCTCTGGTCAGGACACATATGGGAGGCAACAACCAATTGATGTCTCTCTCTCTCTCTCTCTCTCTCTCTCTCTCTCTCTCTCTCTCTCTCTCTCTCTCTCCGTTTCTCCCCCCTCCCTTCCTCCCCTTCTCTCTCTCTCTCTCTCTAAAAATCAATTGGGGGGGTGGAGATGAAAGAAAAATGAGGATTAAAAAAAAAAAGAATGTAAGGAGGGCTGAAAACACAGTCAACCTAACCGTGCACCCTCCGTCCCCCACTCTTAGGCTCACCTGCCCAGCTGCCTGTAAGACAGGGAAGGTCATTCTTCAGAAAAGCTGGTGTTTGCATGGGAGCCGTGCCAGGACCAACAGGCAGAAGCTATCAGGGCAAGTTTGGCAAATGGACATTCATGCTGTCTGAGAGGTTCTGAGGGAGACCTCCGTGCGAGGAAGGCTTGGGGCTGCCTGCTCTGAGTCCCTCCCAGTCCAATGGGACCTTTACACCAAGGAGCAGTGATTGTGCTAAAATAACCAAAACACCAGGAAGCAGAAATCCAAGGTGCTGCTGCTGGTGTAGGGGACGTGGAGTCCGGCTCCGGCCATCTCAACAGCAGTGCAAAGGCTTAGCCTGTGACCTACTCAAAGGATTTAAGGGTTGAGTAACCCAGCTTCCAAACTAGATCCTTCAGCGGGGGTGGGGGGATAGGGGTGGGGGGCGTACATTTCCTTGGGATCCTTTGCTTCCTTTAAAAATAAATCTGTTGCCCTAGCCGGTTTGGCTCAGTGGACAGAGTGTCGGCCTGTGGACCGAAGGGTCCTGGGCTCAATGGCGGTTAAGGGCACATGCCTGGGTGTGGGCTCAGCCTCCAGTAGTGGGTGTGCAGGAGGCAGCTGATCCATGGTTCTCCCTCATCATTGATGTTTCTCTCTGTCCCTCTCCCTTCCTCTCTGTGTGAAATCAATAAAAAAAATATACTTTTAAAGAAATCAATCTGGTTAGCAAGAACGGAGCAGAAAATCATCAGTGATTTTCTTCAGCAAAAGAGGGTCGTTAGCTGGGAATGGGCAGGAATTCGCTGTGCTGTGTGACACAGGCATCCGAAATATAATCCTAAAGATAAAGGGGGGAGAGAGCTAAAGGCAAGACCATGAGAATCCAACCACGCTGCGCTTGTTCCCACGGACACTAGTTCCTCGGACAATCAGGGCTCCTCTCCTAAAGCCAGTGACAGCGCCCCGTGCTTCCCCACTTTCCAGAACTTTCCCTCCGTGGTCCGGCGCCCCCTGCAGGGCTAGGCCAGGTGTGAACCCGGGACCCAGGACACCATTCACCTGCGGGTTGAAGGGCTCGGCTGGCGGCTGTGTCCTGGGTTACCAAGGGCTGCACCCTGTGGGGCGGGACACCGACCAGGGACGGGGCGGACCCAGGGACGTGCGGGCGGCGGCCAGCAGCCTCCCGCCCCGCTCCCGGAGGGCTGAGGGGGTACCGTGCCCACCCCGCCCCCATCTTACTGGGATCACCCGGACGCCGGCGTGGGCGGCTCCGTCCAGCGCCCAAGCGCCCAGGGGCACGAGGGCAGGACTCCGGTGCGGGGCCAGCAGGGAGGACAGCAGGTGCACGTTGTAAGCCGGCGGGGGCGGCGGGGCCGCGGGGAGCGCCGCGTCCTCCAGGGGGTCGAGCTCGGCGAGGCCCGGGAACTGGCCCAGGATCTCCGCCTCGTGGTCGTCCACCAGCAGCTCCACCTTGACCTTGCCGCCGAAGTCCGCGCCCAGCGGGGGGCTGAAGGCGTGCAGCAGGGGCTCCTGGGGGCCCGCGGGGCTCAGGTAGGGGTCCTTAAACACGTGGAACTCCCCCTCCTCCGCCTTCACCTCCACCGGCGCCTTCAGGCCTGTGTTTTCCGAAACAAACCGACCCTCCGCGCCGAACAGGTCCGGCCCCATCTCCTCTTCGGGACTGGACATCCCGCCCAGCAGGGGCGCCTGGTCCATGTTCCCGACGGGACCCCGCACCCGGCGCCGGGCGGGATCGGCAGAGCCGCGCACCTGCAAAGACGCAGCCAAGTAAGAGCACGCCTCCCCCCGGGACTCCCGGGCTGATGTGGGGATAGGGGTCCCACCGTCCCGACCAGGGGGTCCAGCCGCCCCAGGGGTTGACCAGGGGTCCACCGTCGCTCCCGCTCCCGCCCCCGCTTCAGACCCGAGGCCGGGCCTGGGCCAAGGGAGACAGGCCTCGGAGGGGCGCACCTGGCCTTGGGCTTGCTGGAGGACAGGTGTGGCGGTTAACGGTTGTGGAAGGGGGAGGGGGAGGGGGTTGGGAATGGGCGTGGTCTGAAAGGGGGCGTGGCAGAGCGAAGCCGTGGGCGGGGATTGGAGGCAGGGCCCGCCGGTGGGTGGGGCGTGAGCGAGGCGGGCCCTGTGACATTGGGCGGGATCTGCAGGGCGGGGCTCGCAGTGGGGAGTGGATTGGGTCTCAGGATAGGGGGCGGGTCTTGTGTCAGGGGGCGGGATCTGCAGGGCGGGGCTCCAGTGGGGAGTGGATTGGGTCTCAGGGGAGGGGGCGGGGCCTGTGGCAGTGGGCGGGGTGCGCGGAGAGCAAGCCAGGACCAGCGAGCTGCCATTGCGTGGAGGCTGGCAGGGAAAGGACACTCTGGAGCTCAGCAGCTCCAGGCTCAGGTGGGGAAACTGAGGCCCCCAGACCCGTCTGATGCAGCGCTGGAGGGACTCCCGCGCTTGACTCATGACTTTAGTCTTTAAAATATACTTTTTCTGCTCCCGAGCTCCGCAGAGCTCCCCCGCCCCCACCATGGCTGCGGGTGGACAGAAGGCCCGGCGGAGCACACACTTCACTTCCTTGGTGCTGCAGCTTGGGAGTGCGACTGAGACCTGGGCATCCCTCGTCAGAGATAAGCACCCAGCGTCGATGACTGATACTGGGGAGGGGACGGAGTCCCGCAAACCTAGACACCCCTCCCACTAATGTGCCGCACGCTTTGGGTGGGGAGTGAGCCAAGTCCACCCTCCATAGAAGCGAACGCTGCAGGAAGTGAGAGCTCCTTTAGGGGCCTGGCCTGACCTGCCGACCCACAGGGCAGAGCTGAAAGGGGTTCTGGGGATGCGAGGGGGCGTGCGGGGCGAAGATTCACCATAACTCTGAGGTTCTGTTTCACGTGCAAGTATTGTTTGGGTAAAATTAAAATGTAAACCCATCAACTTCCTAATCTCACTTTTAAAAATTTAAACTTTTCCAACAGTAAGACAGCAATACCGTATGCTGCCATGTAGCTGTACACTTTACGGTTCAAGAAATCCCAAGAAAATTTCATGCGGTTGAGAATTCTGAAATTCAAGGCACAGCCGTAAGTGTGCTAGGGCTTATCTGAAAACTTTTTCTGAGACATTGAAGTTTGGCTCAAAAGAAGACCATGTAATTAAGAATTTTCCTGCCACGCGAATGACCTAAAACATATTCCCAGCAACCAGTTTATGACAAACGTGCTTGACTTGAAAGGAAGCTCACGCCCACTTTCTGGACATCCACTTCCCGTGCCTGTGATCCACAGGGCTTCTTCAGATTAAAACTGGGATTGCTTTATACAAATGATGTGAACAAACCCTCCACCTGAAATATTTAAATATCAGATAAAGCTGACTGTCCCTTGAGCACCAGGGTGCCCCTGATCACGCGCCCTTGCAAAGGAGAGTCACTGTGAATGAAGCCCTTTCCTCCCTTTCGGGGGATTTGCATACATATGTGGAGACAGCTTTATGCTAATAAATTTATGGTTGAAATAATCATGTTGAACTCTGAGTTCAGGGAGTGGGGGGTGGAGGGGAGGCAGAGAGGCCAACTGCAGGGACCTAGAAGACAGCTGATGTAAATCCAAGAGCCAGAGTGAAAAAGCCAGTGGCTGGAACAGCTGCGCAAGCACGCCGCCCATCCATCCGTTCACACTCCAGACGTCTTCACCGAGCATGCTCCCAGGTGCCAGGCATCACCTCTGATGTGCGGCCACCTGGACACCAAGCTGGCCACTCGCTGCTCTTTGGACCCCGCTGGGTGTCCCCCCTCAAACCCGTTTCTAAATGAGCCCCCTTCCTGGGCCTGCTACTCTCCCCTCCTCCTGCTAGAGCCGCCCGTTATGGTCCCCTCACCTGCCTTGGACACTTACAACCCTTTTCACTGGTTCTCTTGGTTAACTCCTCCCACTGGAATCTGATCTCCATCTACAGTTAGACCTTGTGGGGTCCCCACTGTATTACCAGTGGGGGCTCAATACGAACTGTGGGGAAACGGAACCCCACGTGTTCATTGGATTGGTAATTACTGAGAAGTTACTATATGTCCGGCACTGTTCCAGGCACAGAGCAAGGGAATGGATGAATGAATGGATGTAGAGTGAAATCCACAGCCCTACTTACCAGCCTCCCTTCTCAGCCAGAGCATGAAGCCAGTGCCATACACTCTGCTGACCCCAGGCCTTTTTTTTTTTTTTTTTTTTACAAATCTTGGTTTCTTACCTTGGTCCCAGGTGCCCCATCTTGGTATCTGACTTATAACCTCCTTGTTAACTGAACAAACGAGTCAGGAACAAAGGCTGTAGTAGACTGGATTAATGCTTTTATTAATGATAACATTCATACTACATTTCTAAGATTTACAACCAAAAGATCATATTGTATTTACATGCAATGGACAGTCCAAGCTAACAAATTCAAACCACAGTTCAGGTCAAGACCATGGCTTGTTCCAAATTAAATTAAATACATAATACTCTCACCTCTTCCTTTCAACATGTACAGTAAAAACCCACTCTTCCATCTTTTAAGGAATATAAAAATTGCATTGACAACTGCACTGATTAGCAAAAATATTTAAAACCTGAGAGATAAGCCCAAACATATTTGAGTGCTAACACGTGTACATTGGAACGCTCGGTAACACAGACTGGTCAGTGGTCAGTAATGCGTGACGCGGGGCGCGGCCCGCGACCCGTGCCGCCGGAGCTCCGTACCACAGATGAACTGGGGTCTTCTCACCGTGGCTGCGTGTTTTTCTGTCTTTGTTTCTTTTTGCTTTAAGAAAAAAAACAAACAAAAACTCTCTGGTCCACTCAGATGGGGTTTTTACATGACAACACAGACCCAGTAAACCATGCAGGAGCCCCGCGGAGGGCGCCGTCTCCTCCTCCAACAGTCCAGCCCGTCCCCTGTCGCCGAGCCCTCGCGGAGGCACGCCCAGCGGGGACCAAGGGGTCAGGAAACAAACACGACGCGTTCAGTGGACAGCCGCCCGCGCAAGGAAGCCGAGACAGTGGTGGTTCAAACGCTGGGATCCTTTCTTTTGACATTAAATACTGAGGACGATGCAGTGCATCCTGGGTTTTGGTCACTCGCCCTCTTGGTTAAGGCACTCCCACCTGAAGGGCGGGCTGTGTGAAACCCAGCACCCATCCCTCGCAACATTATTATTTTTAATTCATTTTTGCTGATTTCAGAGGAAGGGAGAGGAAGAGAGAGAGAGAGAGAGAGAGAGAGAGAGAGACATCAACGATGAGAGAGAATCATGGATCAGTTGCCTCCTGCACATCCCCGCTAGGGACCGAGCCCACGACGGGCATGTTGCCCCGACCGGGAATCCAACTTCCACCTCTGGTTCACGGGCGGACACTCAGCCACAGCCACACTTTCGCCCGTCACCAAGGGCACACTGTCCCCCGGCTCCTCGGGAGACAAAGTGGGTGCCGTCTCGCCAGGTGGGATGGAAAGCTCCCTCTCCTGACACTTTGGAGGATCCTCTTCCCTTCGCTCGTTTTGTTCCTTTCTCGGGGGCGGAGGTCTCGCCTGCTTGCCGTGAGTTTGGTAAGCGGTGCGAGGCACACGGCATGCTTTACTGTTCAGGGGATGCTCCAGACCGCCATGTTGAACCATCCAACATCCCCACTCTGGCGCACGCCCGCTCACGTTCGAGGCAGGCAGTGGGGTGGGGGAGCCCACAGAGCTGCCCTCAGAAGGGCGCCGGTCTCTCTAGGGGTACGGGAACCACAGGAAAATGCCTGTTTAGGGTTATCCCCTCGGGGAAGTGAGGAGTAAGACACCCACAATTCCACCTAAAAGACGACAACGTAATTCCCTTGTCCGGCCTTACAGTCAGGGCCCTCCGTGTTTAAGGCACTGGGATCGGAATGCTCACAAGGTCAGGAAAACTAAAGATGCGCGAACTACATGCTAGAAACTCGGACAGGTGAACACACACACACGCAACCAAACCGGACGAGGCCGGTGGGGTCGCCACGGGGCGGGCGGTCCCGCAGCAGCAGCAGCGGCGTTTCCGTTAGTGCGTTACGTGGACGTGAGCTGTCAGCTGCCAACACCTCCAACCCCAGCGCGATCTCCCTGGACGGAGCACACTCTAGTTTTACGCTGAAAAAATGAAACGCCCCTAAGTACCAGGCCCCAGGTTGCCGCCAAGGAGTGTGACCACCCGTTTTCAACACGTGCGAGGTCACGCCCCCGTGACATTTCCATCCCCCAGCCAGTGCGAGCTGATGCGGAGACTTTTTGGGGGCCCCCACGTTGGGAACTGCCTGAAAGGAGCGGGGCTGCATTCCACGGGGCGGAGCCCGCGATTCTGGGAAAACAAGGGAACGCCAAACCCTCCACGGCAAGAACAGTTGTGAGTTTTTTTAGAGCAATTTTCCATCTGGAACTAGGATCAGGAGGAACAGCTACTTTTCATTTGGTTTTTGTCGGATGAGCCCCTTGTCCTTCCCGCAGCCGTCCCGGGAGTTACTTCCTGGAGTTGGCGCCGAACCCAAAGAGGGCGATGATGTCGGTCATGGCTTGTCTCAGGTGCCTCCCGAAGCGATGAGAATCCTTTCGTTCGAGAAAAACAACAACACACACACACACATACACACACACACACGTTACCACGTGGCCTTCCCCCTTTCCCAGCCTCTCCCCACGTAACCTGCAACCTGATTCCGGGAAGAACGACTGTTTCCTTTCTGCCGGGTCCCCGAGCCTGGACTTCACCCGTAACCCCCCAGGGACACGCCCGGGGACAGGGGAGGGTTCCCAGCGGTCACAGGCTGTGTGTGCCACGTGGGTGTGTGTCGGACCTGAAGTGGTCCCCGTCAGGGCATTAAATTCCATGTGAACCACAAGGCATACAGAGTTCCAGTCTCCTCTGGGCCTTGCTTGCCAAGCGGCATGCAATGTGGACAGGAGAGGATATAATGTGCCACCCTAGGACGGGGGTGGGGTGGGGTGGGGGGCTGTGTTCCATTCTTGCAACCGCAAAGACCCCTCCCTGCCTTGTCGTGTGTGTGTGCACGCACACATTAACCCTCCAGTGTGGCAGGGTCTGAACATTATACAAGCTCTCCAACACTGACATTTAAAACCATTGCTACAAACATAAACATTTCACCAAAAAAGATAATTTCTTTAAAAACAAAGTTAAGAGGACTTCAAAATGCACTAATTTGAAAAGATCCAAACCAAGCAAAGAAGTATATAAATGAGCACTTCTGTCAGATGAAAGACATGATTCCCTTAAAAAAAAAAAAAGGAAACGGGCCCGGCCGGCGTGGCTCAGTGACTGAGCGCCGACCTGTGAGCCAGGGGTCACGGTTGGATCCCCGTCGGGCCACACGCCCAGGTTGTGGGCTCCATCCCCAGCAGGGGGCGTGCGGGAGGCAGCTGATCAATGACTCTCTCTCATCACTGATGTTTCTGTCTCTCTCTCTCCCTTCCTCTCTGAAATCGATATATATCAATATATATGTAAAATAAAACAAAATACACTCCATCTTTTTTTTGGGGGGGGAGGGAGGTTTTGGTCTTTACCGTCTCAGGGCAGGAGAACTTGGAGGATATGTGGAAATTGATGAGGTTCTCTCCCATCAGAATGTAGGACACGCCGTAACCATCGTCAGCCACCTGCAGGACGAAGTACGCTGAAATGTAAGCTCAAGCTTTTAACGGTGACAAATAGCACACCCTATGTGTGAACAAAAAAACCATAAAAACGAAGCCCGTCTGTACGAATAACCAGCGGGAGTTCCTCTGTGGCGCTCTGAACCCAGGCGGGCGCGACTTGCCACTGGCCCGCTCACTTACCGGCCCGAAGCCCCCGCCGCTGGACACATACTCCGGGTTCCTCTCCAAGTCAAACAGCTCCACCTGCTGCTGAGGAGTCTGGCTGGTGGACAGCCTCCACGGCTCGGCTAGGACCTGGGAGGGAGCAAGGACGAGTTCGGACTTGGACTGTTTCGGGGCGGTACCCCTGCAGGCAGGGGTGGAGCGGGTGAGGACACCCGGGCTCGAGGGGCCATCACCAGCGAATGCGTCTTTGGCACAAAAGGTGGCAGAGGCATGGAGATCCGTCACAGAGGCCCTGGGCTGCTGGAGCCGCCGGGCACCAGCTCCAGTGAGCCAACCGCTGACTTTCAGAAACCTCTCAAGCTGCTTGTGAAACAGCCATTCCTAGAAACTAAGTTTTATCGACGTGAAATGCAGAAAACTCTGTTAACGACGCAGGTGAGACGCACTCAGGGCTCGGCGCTTCTGAACTGTTTTGGTGCATTTTACTGGTGTCTGTGCTCTGGGCGCTGGTCACGCCCGTGAGTCAGGAGGGGAGAGCAGAGCGAGCGGCCCGGGGCTGAATGGACGCAGCCGGAGACCCCAGCTCCAACTTCCCACCCTGGGCTCCGCCCGGCCCGGCCACGAGGCGGTCTCACTAAGGCAGCGGTGGCCAACCTTTCGGACCTCCCGGACCACCGACCGCTGCTCTAACTCAGCCACCGCAGGAGAAGGGACTTACTTCCTTCAGGAACGGGGACTCCACGGCCAGGTACTTGGACACCACGTACAGGCAGAAGAGGTGGCGGTCGATCCCCGCGCCGGTCATCGCCAGGCGGTACATGTGCTGGTGCTTCTCGGACGCGATCCTGAATAACCGCAGCCTCTGCTCCATCTGAGTGACCAAGGACGGGGCGTGTCAGGGTTGTGGGGCACAGACCAAGCTCCAAAGGGGTCCCACAGGACGCTAACCGTCAGGCCACTGGGGTGTCCCCGAGGCATGGCCCCTCCCCCAGGCTGTGCAGCAGACCTGGGGTCCTGCGTGCAGCCTGAGGTGGCATTTGCACCTTTCACACTGAGGAGATGGACAACGCAAAAGCCTCAGTACACGGAGCCACTTCCGAATGGAGCCAGCGCTGCCATCCCAGACGCTGCCCACGTGTCGTACCCCTCAAGCCCTTGGGAACATTAAGACTAGTGTCTGGGCTGGTCCTGAAGCAACACTGTCCCCCTCCCAAGAAGCGTTTGCGAAGATCACCAGGAAGCAGGGGTCATGAGGACCCACCGGCCTGACAGTTAGAATTGTTGCTCAGAAGCCCCGTCTCTGTGTGAGGTTTTGTACAACAGAAACGCCTTCCTCCCGCACGCGTGCTTTGGGGTTCCGCCCGTGTGGGTCTCCTGTGATGCCAAAGAAATGCCGCCGCCTCTCCCTGCGACCTCTCACTTTTAGGTTAACGCCAAGCAGGCAGGGCGGCTCGAGGCCCCGGGTCTCGCGTCTGGAAATGCAGTTCTGTTGGCAACCTCACCGGAGGCCGTCACTATCCCCTGCCCCCTCAGGGGTCTGGTGAGCAACTCAGCTAACACAGACCTTCTGGACGTTCACGTCCGACCCGAGAGGCGGCCCCAGGCTCCTCTGGGCTCTGCTAGGCCACAGAACGAGAGGAGGCCCGTCCAGGTGTGCCCCCCCCACCCCCACTCGCAGCCCTGGCCTTCCGGGGGATCCACCTGCACACCGGCTGCTCCCTCCTCAGAACGGAATTCTTTCCAGAACCAAGCAGCACCCGCCCCGCAGAGCCGAGCCGAGCCCGGGGGTCTCTGTTCCGGGTCAGGCAGCCCTGGCTGAGCTCACCTGTGTCTCGGTTCCTCTATCTACAAAAATGAACTGGTAACACTTCCCGGGCCAGCGCCGGGGCCCCCGGGGGGCTCACCCTTTTCTCACTGACATGGACTGCCCCCTGCCTCATGCCTCTGCCGAGCACCCTTCTAACTGAAGGGCCTCGGGGGCCTTGCCTGGGTGCAGGAGCTGCAGGTCAGAGGACCGGCTCAGCCCCGCTGTCCCCACCTCACGCTTTAACTTCCGCGCCCGAGAGAGGGTGGAGGGAGCCGCTGGACGAGCAGGTTCGCACAGGATTTCGTCAGAGACCCCGGGCGCCCCGCTGGGAGAAGCGCGAGAAGCACGCCTCGTTACCGTCTGGGAGGGGTCCGCCATGGCGAGCACGAAGTCGCACGACTCCACAGTGCAGGATCGCACGGTCTCCGTCCTGCCCTCTCGGAAGAGCCGCGTCATGGACGCCTCGTACGTGAGGCAGAACTTGCCCATGTCCTGGGAGAGGAAAGGCGTTTTCACACAGGGCACACGGAGGACGCGAACACACGAGTCAGCAAGGAACGGTGGACGTGGTGGTCAGCTTTCGGTTTAGCCATCGTCAGTGTCTACACGGGGCTATGCAGCAGGCAGACGGAGACGCCAGCAGCCTTAGCCACGGCACACACCTCCCCGAGTGCTCGCCCGCCTACAGCATGAGCTCGACAAGCAGGCCTGCATGCACCTGTTCTAGGTCGTGGATGGGGGGGTGTCTCTATGAAACACTCCAGTTTTCTCTGTGACGCAGGTCACCCACTGAGAGTAAGGGCGGGAGGAGGTGCTCAAGTCTGAGGGGTGAGAACCAGGCCTTTTAGGGCCACAGAAAGCAGGGTGCCTGGCGGCCACCAGAGTCACTGCTTGTCAATCAAGAGGAGCCAGGGCCTCGGGGTTTCCTCCAGCCACGCCGGCTCCCGGATGACGGGGGCAGAGAGCCGGACGGAGCCAGGCTGTGCTTGGGTCCCAGGCCGAGGTCGGGGATGTGGAATCGGGGATGTGGGAACCTACGGCTGAGGAGAGGAGGAGGGCAAGATGGGTCCCGGACTAGAAAGGGGTGGGGGTGGCAGGCAGAAGGGCCCGGGTGCTGTGATGACATTGACAGCCCAGCGAGGGCTTGGGGCAGGGGGGGGGGCGGGGGGGGGGAAGCAGCAGGGGCGAGGACAGAGACGGGTCCCAGGGCGTGTGACAGCCCAACACATGCACCGTGTGAGGGAATTACTCACAATCTGCACTTTTCCCAAGGCCACCAGGCAGCTCCGGGATGAGCGGGGTCCCAACACGGAGGGGAAACGGTAGGGGACCCAAACGATTCCTGACCGACAACGCCCAGGCTCTCAGATGTGCCCTGGCACAGGCCCTGGGGACCCCAGGGCCACAGAGGATGGCCTGCGACACCCAGGACAGGGTGCCAACACCGGGGCTGACCTTCCCGGTGTGCAGTCCAGCCCGTGAGCTCCCACTCTCCCCGCGGCTGCCGTGTCGCTGGGACACTCCCCCTTCCCTCCGGTCCTGCACGAGAAGCTGAGAAGCCGGCAGGCCTGGGCGAGGGGCGGGAGCCCTGCGGGGAGCTCATCTCGCTACGGTGACTGTGCCCAGCCTCCTGGGGTCCACCCTGAAGCCTTCCGCCGACTCACGCGCTGGTCCCTAAGGCCCGTCACCCAGCTTCCCTCGGACAGGGTCTGAGAGGCTCGTCCTCCCCCGTCCTCGGTGAGCAGGGGTCCCAGGTCTATCGCACAGCCCTTCAGAGGGCCCCACAGGCCCCGCATCACCGTGTCTCCAAGGGGCTCATCGTGAAGGAGGGGGGAGGGCGGGGGGAAGGAGGGGACAGGAAAAATATCAGTGAGGCATTTTAGTCACTAACAGAGGTTAATGGCGGACACAGGATGCAACCTTTCATCTGAAACCAGCCTCTCCCACGGCAAACTGGAACGTGCAGCGCGGTCATGCACAAGAGCCACCGCGGCAAGAAGGACCCCGACACCTCTCGGCAAACGCAAGCTACGGAGCGCTCAGCCCCTCAAGAGCCAGGCCCCGCGCCTGCCACCCACCTAACCTGCCACGACCAGCCGCCACCGGGAGCGGCCGCTCGCCGCCGCCAAAGCGCCTCCGGTGTCTAGCGCGCAGGACGGAGAGGCAACGTCTACAAAGACAGTAACACGCGCGGCCTGAGAATAGACCCGTGACACAGCGGCTGCCGCCCGGCGCCCAACCGTGCAGCGGGGGGCAGAAGAGGTGACGTGAGGTCACATGGCGAGTGACAGGTGCTCTGAACAGAAATGACGCTGCTGGGTTAGGGGACAGTGATGGGGTGGCGGCCATTTCCAACGGGAGACGGGGGCACCGTGAGAGAGACCTAAGCAACCGCACCTCACTCTGGGAGAGAGCGCCTGCCGGCAGAGAGCAGGTGCAAAGGCCCTGTGGTAGGAATGAGCGTCCCGTATTCCAGAGCAGCAAGAAGGGCAGTGTGACAAACACAGTGAATGAGGCTCCAAGTGGTATTAGAGAAGGCTGGGAGGGTTGCCAGGGACCAGATCACTGCTTACTACTAACCATGGGGCTGTGTGAACTTGGAAGGGAAAATACAAACATTTTAATCTCCACTAACCTCAAGCTGGAATGTCACCTTTAGAAGCACGGGCAATAAACCACAGTAATCCCGAGCCGTGCCCGGGACTCTGAATAGAAAACTGTAGCTATTTGCACATCAAGTTACGTTTGTTGCAGATATTCCAAAATGGCATCCACGCTTATCACTGCCTCAGAGTCACAGCCGTTCTCAGATCTACTGCATGAACTTCACAAAGAATTCCATTTCCTGCACCACAGACTCCTGTTGAGTATTCTGACACCTGCATCTTAACCACCTGGTTCCGGGTACTTCCTGCTGTGCCTGACAAACATATTCCCCATGGCTTTGCCAAACTGCCCGAGGAGTCCTGGTGCAGAGAAGGTTCAGAAGCCTGGAGCAGACCCAGGACCAGCAGAACGCCTGGACTGAGGCCGCTCCACGGGACGCCCCGCTGCTCTGAGCTGGGCAGAGATGGGCCTGACCTCAGCCTCACAGAGAGCCCCATCCCTGACAGAGAGCTGGTGCTCCCCTGAGCACGCATTGAGAAGCTCCTGGTCAACGCAGCACGCCTGGGGTGCAGGTTCGATCCCCGCCCCGGTCAGGGTGCATGCAGGAAGCAACCAACAGATGCATCTCTCTCATCATTGATGTGTCTCTCCCTCTCCCTCCCTCTCTGAAATAAATGAAAACGTATTTTATAAATATACAGCCTCGGACAATCTGGGAGAGTCTATTGCATCTGTGATCATGAGTAAACTCAGTCCACGTCAAAGGTCAGAGACATCAGTCATCTGCCCCAAGTGTGTCCGCTTCACCGAACCCTCGGGGTTAAGTTTCCACTTCCTAGGCCAGTGAGAGCTGGCTGTGCGCCTCTCCCTGTCCTGTGGGACGGGGGACATGCCGTGCCCCGCCCCGCCCAGCCGCCATGTGAGGCCACACCCCTGCAGCACGCTGGGCCTCTCCCAGGACAGGCCCCAGCCCCGGGCAGGCACCCAGCTCCCAACAAGCCCGCGCCTCACCTTGTAGTGCGCCAGCTGCAGGGCCAGCTGCACGAACGCGTCTGGGCTCGTCCGGCACTTCTTGATCCGCCCCTTCCCGAAGGTGTCGAAGGGAAAGGAGTGGAAGTCCACGTCGTTGGCCAGGAGGCTGGCGCAGCTCAAGGACGTCTCTATCACCTCCTGACACTGGAGGGAGAGGAGGAGGAGAAGGAGGAGGAGGAGGGAGAGGTTTTCCTTGTGGGGGAAGTGCTGACACACATGCAGAGGAGCATCCCAGGGCAGCCAGCAGAGCTGTCGCCTAGCGACACAGACGCCATGTTTTCTCGTTGGTTCTTTCCACGTGTCTGCCACGCGCACCCGCCCTCCTCGAGGCGCCATGTCCCCCCCTCTCCCCCCCGCTGCAGGCAGACCACAGGTGGGACATGGGCTTCCTAGCTCCCAGGCCGTGGGTGTGCCCTATGAAACCCATTATTCTGCAGTGGCGATCGAGGAGGACCCTTTTTAAAAAATGAATGGACTGTGGTCCAACCATACAACGGAAATGAGCTCTCCAGCCGTGAAGTAATGGGGAGGAGCCTTGAGGTGGGAAAGGCCTGACTGAGGCAGTGACGTCAGGAAAGGGCAGCAAAAGGGGGAGCAGGGCGAGTCGTCTTCTGCATCGGAAACTACTCCCAGCCTCCAGGGAATTCAGACCTTACGACGAAATAAAAAATGTGGCCCAGCCCCGGCCGGGTGGCTGTCGGCTGGAGCATCATCCCCTACATGGAAAGGTCTCGGGTTGGATTCCCGGTCAGGGCACACGCCTCGGTCTCCGGTTCAGACTCCGGATGGGGCCTAGGGGAACGCACTGATCGATGTTTCTCTCTCTCATCCATGTTTCCCTCTCGCTTCATCTCTGTCTTCCTTCCTCTCTGTGGAATCGATGAGCATGTCCTCAGGTGCGGATGAAAATAGGATTTTAAATCGGGTGATGCTGAGGTCTGCCAGGGTGCCTTATGGTATTTCTAAAAACAGTTTACAGCCCGGGGGGCGGGGGGGAGTTTAAAAGTGCATTGCTGAAAACTGCTCCTTTCACTAAATGAGAGATAAATTTTTTTTGTTGTTGTTTTTTTTTAATTACTTCTTGGGCCCCAGGCATTCCTGCTTGGATGAGACGAGCCAGGATCTGGTATTCCCAGTCCTAAAATTCCTTCCCGAAAAAACCTGTGCTGAATGGACGGCATCTGAGAATCTTTAGGAGAAACAAACACGACACGTGAGTGACCTGGAGTATTCCAGCTGTGAAAGGAAGCTTGCCACGTTTTCACTGTGTAGTGCAGCTGAGTCTGGGCTGGAACTCGCCCTGACGATCTCAGCTAAAAGCTCTACACAGAATGAGTATTCACTGGGGTTTCTAAGGCAACAGGAGCGGGAGCCGCTCCACAGCCTCAGCGAAAATTTGTGAGGCAGACAAATTTCGGCCTCTGTGGCCTTCCTCTGAGCCGTGAGCACAGGTCCCGCCATGGGACCAGCACCTAGGACAGGCCCACTCACCTCCTCCGGGATGTCCCACTGCAGCCGGGTCGGAGGGGGGATGCCTGGGTTGGTGTCCCCTTTACAGTGTCCGTCCTCCAAGTAGCCCAGCTGGAAGCTGTCAGTGGCCAAGACGTACTGTCAGGGAAGACACACGCGGAAGTCAGAGAAGATGACGTAGTTCACAGTGTTAGAGAAAACGTATCTGTCCCACCTGCCAGGGTGCTCGGTGGTTGGAGTGCCCACCCAAACACAAAAGGGAAGGGGTTGGATTCCTGGTCAAGGGCACATGCAGGAGGCAACCAGTCCGTGTGTCTTTCTCACATCGATGCTTCCCGCTCCCTCTCCCTCCTTCCTTACACTCTCTCTGAAGAGCAAATGAAAAAATATCCCCAGGTGAGGATTAACAAAACAAACGAAAAGAAAAAAACAAAAACAAAAATGTATTTGTCCTTCAAAGTAGACAAATCTTTGTTCTTTATAGAGATACTACAGGCCCGGTGCACTAAATTCCTGCATGGGTAGGTTCCCGAGGCCTGGCTGGTGATCAGGGTCGATGGGGGCCTGCCTTCCTTCCCCAGCTGCTAGCTGCGGGCCGGGACCTTTCTTGGTTCTGCGCCACCCTCTGGTGGTCAGTGCACGTCATAGAGAGCGATCGAACTCCTGGTCTCCTGGTCGACCTCCCAAGGGGACACTTTGCATATTAGCCTTCTATATATAGAGAAGATTGCTAACACTTCCCAGCAGCTACTGAGGGAGGGCACATGCTTACAGCTGAGTCCTCTGTGCGGCCAGGAGAGACTACGCACAGGCAAGATGGTGCTCATCTCCACTTTCAGAGCCGAGAAGAGAGCCCTGGAGAGGCCCACCCACCCCAGGACTGGACGCAGGAGACCCGTGAGGCCGCCACTCACGGGGGGCTGCTCGGAGACATCGCTGCGTCTGGCTGCGGGCTCATGTTCTCTGGAGTCAGCCCCTGAGCACTTATGTCTGGACCGAACGGTCTTTTGTGTAAGCAAACGGCTCAGAGAGCACGGGAAGCCACTTTTCAGAGCTGACCCTCCTCAGGGGCAGGACCTGAGGGCAGCGGCGAATTCCCCTTTTCCCAACCTCTCCCACGGTGTCTACTGCGCACCTACTGGTGTTATGGGGCACTCGTGCCAGAAGGGTCAACACAACAGACAAGAACAGCTGCCCTCCCTCCACAAGGGAATGCGGCCACAGGACCCAGCCAGTCCAATCCTAGGTTTACACTCAAGAGAAATGAAAACACACGTTCACATAAAACCTGTGCACACATGTTCAGGGGAGCACGGCTCACAGCAGTCAGAATGTGGGAAACAGCCCAAATGCCCATCAAGCGATAAGCTGGATAGAGTGTGGCCTGCCCACACGAAGGAATACTATACAGCCATGAAAAGGGGCGGAGCACTGGCGCATGCTAACGCACAGGTGGACCTTGCAAACACACCAAGCGAAGAAGCCAGACACGAAAGCCCACACTGTGTGATCCCATTTCTATGGAACAGCCAGAACGGGCAAATCCAGAGGCGGAGAGTAGGACAACAGGTTGCTGGGGGCTGGGGCAGACGGGCTGATGAAAATGCCCTGGGATTAGATAGTGCTGATGGTATGCACACTTCCTTGTGTACACACAAAGCCCACTGAACTGAACATTTTAAGGGGGGGAATTTTCTCTCACTACAATAAATAAATAAAATGGGATCCCTACGCTCAGGGGCTTACATGCCAGTGGGGGAGGCAGATGGTGATCCTGTCAGATGGTGACCCTGTCGGGTGGCGAGGGGAATGAGGGCTGCAGGATGGGGGAGCGTGGCAGGCCCACATTCACGTGTGGTGAGTGCCACGCAGACTGAGCAGAGCAGGAGGCAGGGTCCTTGCATCTGAGCTGCCGGGCATCAGAGCCGAAAGCCCAGCACAGTTAAACATCAGAAACCCACTGAGAGCAAACAGGGCTCCACTCTCGCCTTTGCCTAGAGTTGTTGCAACTGGCACACATCGCTGATGGACCTCTGCAGGATGGTCCGTTCCCGTCGGTTCCCAGGGGGAGCACCTGGGCTGCCGTCCAGTTCCTGGACTCACAGGCCATCCTGTCCGCTGAGCAGGGACAGTTAAATGTACTACCTGGGCCAAGACCAAATCCCTGTACCTTCTCTTACCCAGACATCTAAAAAATAAAACAAACCCGCCCGCAGGCCAGCCTGGCTCCGTGGTTGAGCATCTACTTATGAACCAGGAGGACACCTGCCCGGGTTGTGGGCTGGATCCCAAGTAGGGGGCATGCAGGAGGCCACTAATCTCTGATTCTCTCCCGCTGATGTTTCTCTCTCCCTCTCCTTTCCTCTCTGTGAAATCAATAAAAGCATAAAAAAAAGCCAGCCAAATATCACATGAAATCCATGCAGGGTGTGCGTTTCTAACGGCAACGTCCTCGCGCAGGTCACAGCTCCGAGAACTCACCTCCCAGAGGTGGCCCATGATGGGTGCGTCGGCCCAGGAGTGCTCGGCGTTCATGCCAATCTTCCCGTTTTTGAAGACAATAAACGTGAAGGACTTGTCAAACCACCTGCGGGAAGCAACGGTGTTTGTGGAACTTCAACGTCGAGAGCAAGGACGATACACAGAAACTCTGTTTCCTTCCGGACGGGGCCCTGCCTCTGCCCCCAGCCTGTGACAGTCCCTGAGGCTGGCGCAGTCCTGCACGCTGCCCTGGTCCAGGCACACAGATAAGACCCGAGAACAGGCTGTGCTTACAACGAGCAAGGACACGGGCGGCAACTCTGGAGAGCTGGGCAGCTCCCGTGCCTGCACCCCACTGCGGGGAGAGTAAGGGAAGGTGGTCTGGGAGGGGGAACTGCCTCGTAACTATCACAGGACCAGAGCTGACAGCCCGATCCGGCCCGTCCGCCACCTTCCCTGCCTGGGGAACTGGCCGCCATGCCTCACTACCATCCCCAAAGGGAGGGGAAGACTCAAATTTGCGGCTTCGGCTGTGAGTGGGTGCATGTGTGTAGTGTGTGTGTGAAAGACAGATGGACAAGACACAGACAAGTGTCTTCTGTCCTGCGCCCACCCCTCCTTCAGGTGAAGAGAGGAGAATCAGAAGCTCTCTTTTTAACCGAGCCTTAAGGGTTAGGGTCCTTAAGGGTCCAGATGCTTGAGGCAGGGTTGGCCACACCCCTCTCCCTCGCGGTCACAGGCAGACGGCCACTCTCCCAGGGCGGGGACACCACCTGTCAAAGCAGCGGCCGTGGAGCAGGGACTTGGCGTAGCTGTCCAGGGACGTGTCGGGGTCCTCCTGCCGGTAGCCCTGCTCGGTCTCGTCCAGCGTCACGAAGAAGGCGGCCTTCTCCACGGCATCCAGCGACTGCTTGTTCTTCCCGCACGCAAAGTAGGCCTGGCGGCACCGGGCCCAGGGCACCCTGCGGGGAGGGCGCGTTAGGCCGGGGAACTGGGGGACCCGCCTCCCCCGGGGTGTTTGTCACGACATCGTTTTCCATAGTTTCCATGGGTTTTCAGGAACTTAAGGAAAATCACACGTTCCACAACCATCCCAAGTCCTGGCAGCGGGGGCCACGGCCAGAGCGTGCGAGCAGGCTCCCGGGGACAGCTCCCCGATCGACACCGCGCCTCCCCCTTCAGATGAGGAGGCCAAGGCACAGAGGGAAGTCACAGCTACTGTGAGGCAGGGAGGGGTTCAAACCCAGGCCAGCCTGCCTGAGCCCACACTGCTGTGACATCCGGTGATGAGGGACCCCTGGGAGCCACACCCAAGGGGTTCTTTCCTGTCCTGCCTCACGCGGGACCTGCAGCCCGGATGGGACACCTGGTGTGGCTTCCTCCGACAGCTCCTGGCCCCTCACTGTGCCTCCCCTGGCCTTGGGCCCCTGCCCACTTCCAGACCATGGTCGTGTGGCCCATCTCCCACCCTCTTCTCTGCCCAAGTGCTTGGCCGAGGTGCCCGTGGGGCCAAAACACGACAGGGCCTGACACCCACCCACCCACCCCCGACTGCTGTCCTCCGAGCCAGGAGACCAGAGGTGACAAGCACTAGGATGACTCGGTGTCTGGGCGCAGGGCTGGGGTGGGGGAGAGAGACAGTGCCGTGCAGAAGCTCAGGCTGGGAGCTCGCTCCCTGAATCCCAAGGGGCGAATGGTCACTCCTGAGTGCACTCCACAGCACCTGCATCTGCACCACCTCCACCCAGCCCCCGGGGCCCCATATTCAATCAGCATTCGGGACGTGGGGCTCGGTCCCCCAGACACTCCCCCTACTGGTCCTTCCGCCGAGTCCATGCCCTGGTGACAGCAGAATTCTCCCCTTAGACAAGGCTCCCCTCCTGCCCACACTGCTGTGTTCCAGCCGCACGCCTGAGGACCCCCTGCCCCCCTTCCAGGCCCCAGGACCACAACATAAATCAGCTCGGCCACTCCAGCCGAAAGCGGTCCCTTTCATGGCGCCTGGGCACAGGCTCAAGACCCAGTGCGGTCAGGCACATGGGACCATCCCGCCTCAAGCACCAGCATCCCGGATGCGCCCATAGTTCCAGGATGCTCCTGGCCGTCCCCACCCCCGTGTGCCCCTGTCCAAGGCCGCTGGGTGATCTGTGGACAAGGCAGGAAGGCAACCCTGACACAGGCCTTGGTTTAAATTAAACTCTTCTGTTTCCTAAATTAAATACGGGGCAGCCCATGAGAAAGCTTAACTCCTGACCTCTCTCGGTCCTGTGCCCTGGCACCTGTGCACACACCTGCCAGTCACACTCACACACACATACACACACACAAGAGACAGCCAAGGTGACTCAAGGGCAGGGGCGGGACCTGCTGCCCCAATGAGGGCTCTAGTCCTGCTGGTGCCCCCGCAGGCCGTGGGCACACACTCCCTGCCAGGGTGCCCGTGTGGGAGATCCCAGTGAGCAGCACCCTCACACCCCAGAGGCAACCGCTGTAGCACACACCTGTCTCCCGCGGTGAGGGCCGCCAGCTTGGCCTCCCCAGCCTGAGGCTCCGACGGGTCGTCCAGGATCCGCTGCATCTGCTGCTCGAGCTCGCGGGGCCGCAGCAGGCGTCCGTCGTGGTACAGCCAGACCTTGAAGTAGCGGCCCTTGTGGAACACGACGATGTGCCTGCTGTCCCTGATGTGCTGGATGGTGTCTGTGGCCGGTGTGGGCAAGATAAACCGCCCCCAGGTCAGAGGAGGAGGGACGGCTCCCCGCCACCTCCACCCGGCTCCCCGTCTGCTCCTCCTGTCTGGGGGCTAAGTACAGGGTCAGAGCCGAGGGCTCTGGAGTGAGACAGGCCTGACGCGAGGCTCCGCTCAGCCATCGTAAGATGCATCGGCTCGGGCCACTGACTGAACCCTCCCAGAGCCTCCACTGTCCCATCTGTAAAATGGGCTGGTAGGGGCCCCTCACACAGACGTGCAGGAATTGAGAGGACCTAGTGCCTGGTCTTAGAGAGAGCGCTCTCGGCTTTGAGTATGTCAGCTGTGAGCTTGTCCAACTTGTAAAGGAAGAAAGAAAACTGTCACTGTTTACAGATGACTTGATATTGTAGATAGAAATCCCTGACGACTGCACCAAAAAACGGTTACAACTAATACATTCTACACAGCCCTGGCCGGTGGCTTAGTGGGTTAGAGCACTGTCCCACCGACACCAAGGTTGCAGGTTCAATCCTGGGTCAGGGCACATACAAGAATCAACCCATGAATGAATGCATCAATAAGTGGAAAAACAAAAAATGATGTTTCTCTTTTTCTCCCTTTCACTCTCTCTTTAAAAATTTTATTTAAGAATTTCAGTGTAAGATTGCAGAATACAAAAATCAGCTGCATTTCTGTCTCTATTATAAAAGGCCTGTAGCCTGAACGCCATAATGACCAAAGGCCTGCGCAGGTGGGCAGGGTCACACCATTTCACGCACTGGGCTTCTAGTACACTAATAATGAACTACCAGAAAAACAAATTCAGAAAAAATTCCCGCCCCAGCCAGTCTGGCTCAGTGGATAGAGCATCAGCCTGCGGACTGAAGGGTCCTGGGTTCGATTCTGGCCAAGGGCACAGGCCCAGGTTGTGGGCTCGATCCCCAGTAGGGGACGTGCTGGAGGCAGTCAATCCATGATTCTCTCTCATTGATGCTTCTATCTCTCTCTCCCTCTGTCCTCTCCCTTTCTCTCTGAAATCAATTAAAAAAAAAAACATTAAAAAAAATCCCACTTATAACTGCATCAGAAAGAATAAAATACCGCGGAATAAATTTCACCGGGAGGTGAAAGGCGAGGACGCTGGCAAGAAGACCGCGGCGGCGCACTCACCCGTCTCCTCCCCCGGGATCCTGGACGTGTTGAACATGCGCTCCCACTGCGCGGAGCAGAGCGGGATGGTGGAGCCCATGAGAAGGATCTGCAACAGAAACACGTGCCACACGGGAAATTCCGCGGACGACGAAGGAGCAAAGGAACAGCACGCGTGCAATGCCGGCTTCCCGCTCTCCTTGATCTCTCCCTAACTCCGTAAGGAACAGCCGTTCCCCGGGGACTCACAGGGCTTCGCCAGGGCACAGCTTCCCATGCCACCACCAGCCCTGAAACACACGCTGACCAGTTCTGTGTGCACAAACCAACACTTCAACCGAAGGGCATTTACGAAAGGTGTGTCTTACTCCTGAGCGGTTCACCAGCTAAATTATTTCCCTTCAAGCGTGAACGAGAGGGAGGGGCTGGGGGAAGGCAGGACTGAGCAAGAGAAAAAAAAGAGAGAGAGAGACTCATGGTCAAGGGTGTGGTAATTTCGGGGTGAAAAGGGATGGGTGGAGGTGGAAGAAGGCATAGAGGGGATACGCGATGATAGAAGAGATAAAATAAAATTTAAATAAATAAAATATTTCCTTTGCGTTAAAAATAAGCGAACAAAAGTTTCTGCAAGGGGCAAATTATAGCAGTACGTCAGACGTCCCCGTCCCCAGGAGTGCACCCTGTATGCTCCCATTCACATGAAACTTTGGGGAACGCAAAGCAGCCCAGAGCAGCCGTCGCCAACCTTTCGGACCGCACGGGCCACTGGTTGGTGACCGCTGGCCTAGAGTAACGGAAGGTGGACCAGGAGTGACCTGGCGGGCGACAGGTGGGGAGAGGGCACAGGAAGGGACGGGGGCAGGAGGCAGGGTCCAGGGCGCCCAGGGAAGTCTGGAGAGTTGGCTGTGCTTGCTGCCATGGCTGTGGGGTGTGAAGGGTGCGCGCGCATGTGTCAGAACTTACACACTGCGCAGTAAGCCAAGCATTCCTCAGCCAAGCTGTGAGGGTGCTTTCGAAAAAACGGTTTGTTTGCTCACCGGTTTGAGCTCCTCCCGGTCCAGCTTGCGCCTGTACAGCAGGATCGCATGGATGGCGTTGCCCGCCCTGGCGGCCTGGATGTGCGTTGGCAACACGTACAGGAAATCCTGAAATGGAACGCGTGTCAGCAGGGAGAGTGCTCGCAGGGACAGACAGGCAGAGGCGAGTGCATGGCGGAGCCATCGACGCTGCAATCACCCCCCACGTGAGGGAAATCACGCCTGCTCTGCTAGAAAA
The DNA here is from genome assembly GCA_004026665.1 of Murina feae. Lineage (NCBI taxonomy): Eukaryota > Metazoa > Chordata > Mammalia > Chiroptera > Vespertilionidae > Murina > Murina feae. The sequence continues at coordinate 8,344 of PVJC01005084.1, read as the reverse complement.
CAACATCTTTTACTTTACACTTTGCCAACTTTATTATTATTTACTAGGGGCCTGGTGCACAAAAATTTGTGCACTTGGGGGAGGGGGGTCCCTCAGCCCAGCCTCTGCCCTCTTGCAGTCTGGGACCCCTCGAGGGATGGCCAGCCTGGGTGAGGGGCTGAGGGCCATTTTCAGGCTGCCTACAGCTCCCACTGACCCAACATCCCAGCGAGGCTGGCTGGAATCAGGTTTCTGGGGTTTATTTATCTTCTATAATTGAAACTTTGTTGCCTTGAGTGGAGGCTTAGGCAGGCAACGAAGCCACCTGTTTGCTTCAGCTCTGTAGCTTCTATAATTGAAGCATTGTTGCCTTGAGCAGAGGCCCAGCCAGCCTAGGCAGGCAGTTTCCTCCATCACTGGTGCAGCAGAAGCCTCCTGTTTGCTCTAGCTCCATGGCTGCTGGCCTCCATCTTGGCTGGGTTAATTTGTATACAGCCGCTCTGACTGGCTGGTGGGCATGGCTTAGCTTGTGGGCGTGGCTTAGGTGTCTCGGAGTGATGGTTAATTTGCATATTACTCTTTTATTAGGGTAGATTTTTAATCCTCACCTTGAGAAGGTTTTCATTGATTTTGACAGAGACAGAGAGAGACCGAGAGACTGAGAGAGAGAGAGAGAGGGAGAGAGAGAGAGAGAACAGAGTAACGTCGACGTGAGAGAGAAACATCGGTCGGGTGCCTCCCCAGCATGCCCTGACCGGGTACTGAACCTGCAGCCTTTGGATGTACAGGACAACACTCCAACCAACCGAGCCACCCAGCAGGGCTTTTTCATGTTTTATAAGGACACAAGCCCCCAAATAATCCTTGGGCTAGGAAAGGTAACAGCGTATTTTAAAATTAAATTTTAAATGGCTGTCATCAGAATTGAAAGGAGGGAACAGCACTTTGTCCCAAATGCCCTCACATAACGCATCGGAAGGCAGACAGACAGAAGAGCAAGCCGACAGGCGGTCCTCGGAGCGGGAGTGACGGTGAAGGCGCCTTTCCCAGCAAGCAGCACCGCGCCCGCCGCTTCTAAGTCTTGAGACCCGTTTCTAAGGGCCATTTTCCGTGACAGGAAGAGAGGGCCGGGGACGCGGGTCCAGCCACCCGGGAGAGAGCGTCGCTGACACTCTGGAAGGAAGGGTGGCCGGCCGGCGGGCGGCGTCCCCTCAGGGTCCCATGAGCAGGCCGACAGCTCTGTCAGCCTGAGAGTGTTCTGATGGGGAAAAAGTTAAAGGAAAAAGAAGAGAAGAATCGAACAAGAAAAAACGTAGAAGGAAAGAACCAACGATAGAAATAGAGGAGACAACAAAAGGAGGTGAAGAACAGAAAGCGGAAGAAGTGGATTCGCCACTTACCACACGATGCCTGGAACCCTAACGGAGGGCTTCTAACTAAACAAAGGCGTGTGGCATGTGCCTCACATGACACTGACGTGTGACCAGCCAGTGACCCCACAGCGTCTCGGGGAGCAGGACAAAGCTCAGCGGGCAGGCAGGGGGGCGCCCCCCGCCGCCTGAGCCCTTCACGCCTCGAAGGCCCTGCCATCCATGCAGCGCCCTTAGGAGACAGGCAGGCACACGCTCTGCTGGGAGCAAGTCCCGCTGCACCAGGCCATTCCTGCGACCCACGCTTGTCTGCAGGCGCCTTGAGTAAGGTGACCAGATGTCTCGCTTTTGGCGGGACAGTCCCAATATTAACAATTTTTCCCGCGTCCCGCAGCGTTTAAAAAAGTCCCGGTTTTTGGAAAGAATGCACAACAAGCTAGGGAATGGCGGGAGAATGGGAAGGGAAGATAACGGTTTTCGGCGGCCAAGCGGTCAACGGTGTCCCGCTTTCCCAATGTTAGAATCTGGACACCTTAGCCTTGAGGGACCCTGTGAACACGTGGTGCTCTGGCGCGGGAAGCGGGTCCTGGGCACCCTGGTGAGTGTGAAGCCGGGGGCAGAGGTGGCAGAACAGGAGGGCCCGGGCAAGCCCTCGAGCCTCCCCAGTGGCTGACGGCCCTGGAGGACTCACCATGGCGTAGTAGTTGCTGTTCACCATCAGCGGCCCCCGTCCGCGCAGGTAGATGTACTCCTCCCACCAGTCGCTCACCTGCGGGTGCAAACAGACAAGCTCGTCCAGAGGGGCACTGGCCCCACGGGGCTGGGGGTATTTTGTGCAAGAACACAGGGGGTGGAAAGTGGATGTTTTTAAAGGTCATGACATGGCTAGAAGGTAGATAGATCACCTTCATTTTACAGGCGGTTAAAACACGCGGCCCCGGGGGAAAGCGTGGTCAGCGTGTGCCTGCTGGCATTTCCCAAAGGCAGCGAAGACCCGTCTCCTCCCCCGGCTTCTGGGCTTCTCTGGGCTTCTCTCAGTCCTGGCCCGTTCCTTTCAGAGCCTCGAGTGCGGCTCTCACTCCCTGCAGGACTTCCCAACGTCCCCCCCATAGCAGCAACCTCTTCCTGACCACACCTACGGCTTCAGGACTGTTCACAGCCTTCTGGACCAAGACACGTTTCTGGACGTCGTGCTGAAGTGCTATCCGCACAGGCTGGTGTGCAGGGAAGAGTCTAACTGAACTGCACGCACCTGTGCCCCCAGCACCTGCTCCCCCACCCCTGCCCTGTCTCCCACGCCCTGCACCACCCCCACGCCTAGCCCCGGCGCTGTTTGTGCCTGGGTCATAGCCAACACCTCTCTTCCGCGTCAGCTGTTCCTCAAAACCCAGACCCCACCCCCACCTGCCAAATGTCCCCTCTGGCCTCCACGCATGGGGACGCCCAGATGTTCCTGGGACTGACTAGTATTTCTCACACCAGGAACAATCGTGGGTATACACTTACGTAGTTGGTAGCCCACCAGGATTTTAACTTCAGATACCACTGCAACTTCGGCCCGAGGCTGACGGCAAAATCTTCAGCGAGAGCCGTCATCCGCTTAAAGTCTGCTTCCTTCATGAGGGGCTTCACCGAGTCCAGGTACTGGGGTGAACAAGGAACACACAAGCCCGGTTCGCACGCAGCTTCCTCCGAGAGGACGCAAACGTGTTGAAAAGGTGGCGAGGTCTTCCCCCAAGCTGTCGGTCCTCGCGCCAGCTGGCTCACTCCAACGCGAAGCGATGACTTGGGTTCCTGATCATTAAACGACTCTGTTTCATCCTCTGTCGGCGTGCAAGCTCCCCTGATGCTGCGTCACCAGGAAATCACCAACGTGACTTCCAGACGGACCAGATCAGTGAGGTTAACAAGGACCTTTCGGGGGTCTTTTCCGCAGCCCCTGGCCCTTACAAGAGCTCCATTCTCACTCGGCTGCTGTGTGATGGCATGGGGGGCGCCAAGCGCGGGCACACTGCCCAGTGCCCCAGATGCCAAGGACAGAAGGAGCCAGAACAATGATAGGGCACAACCTAAAACAATTAGTAATGCCCCACTGGGCTGCTCAGTGGTTGGAGTGCCATCCATACCCCAAAAGGTTTGGGGTTTGATTCCCAGTCAGGGCACATACGTAGGATGCGGGTTCAATCTCCAGTCCAAGAGCATAAGGCAGACAACAGATCGATGTTTCTCTCTCACATTGATCTATCTCTCTCTCTCTCTCTCCCCCACCCCCATCCTATCTAAAATAAAAATGTGTCCTTGGGTGAGGATTTAAAAAACAAAACAGTTAGTAATGGAATCTAACAAAACTGCTGAAATGGACACTTGGAGTGAATGATACGGAATGTGAATTATATCTAAACAAAGTTGCTTTAAAATTTTGCCAAGTGGTTTCACTACCATATATGATGCCTTTTATTTAAAAAAGCATCTAAGCGGAGGGTGGGTGGTGGGGAGTGGATCAAAACACCTAAGATGTGCTGATAGGAAAGAATATTTCCTGCCGCAGCCTCAGCCACTGCTGGGCGCTAACACACTCAAATGACGAATATCGTCTTTAAGTCATAAACCTCAACCCCTCGACGACGGGCATTTCCGAGTGGGTGTTCTGTGGCCCTGAAGTGACACCCACCCTGCTCACGGTGTCCCTCACGGCGGGCACGGGCAGGCGCGGCAGGGACGTCTGGAAGCTGTACAGCATGGGTTTCCGGCCTGAGAAGAGCTTGACCATCCCCTTAAAAAAAAGTTCATTTAAGAAATTGAGACAACCTGACACCAGTCCTCAAGGGTCTACAACTTACCGTTTTCTGTGGCTGATTTTCCCCACTCCATTTCCTGCCCCCACCCTCGCAGGCTCTGCAAAGACACAGGGACCCCAAATAACCAGGCCGGATGGGAGCCCTGGTCTGCCAGGTTCTGCGAGATGGCCCACCCCGTCCGAAGTGTCCGCCCTCGGGCCCCTGGTGGTGCAGTCTGACTGCCTCTGCGCGTGGGGAAACCACCCTCCTGCTCCTGGTCTCGGGGTCGGTCAAGGCTCTGTCGGCAGTGAGAAGGGCTGACTGAGGTGCCTGGGCCTCACGCCAGGCCCAGCAGGAGCAGCAGCCCTTTCGGTCACGGTCAAGGCCAGTGGACAGCACGCTTGCCTGCCATCAGCCTTGTTTAGGCTGCAATGATGTACACCTGGTGCAGCAACTGGTCATGTCAGGCCGACCAGACCTCAAAGGAATGCCCAGGGCTCACGGGGCGGGGGGGCGGGCATGATTCTTGACCCAACTGGGCATCAGCCATCAGGGCGCCTCATGGAACTTGTCCTGTAAAGTGTGGGAAACCATCGTGGCGTCCCCTCTGGGTGTTAAATTCGGCTCCTCCGAGAATTAGAAAACGTAACGAAGCAGCAGCAGAAGTCGGTTTGGGGGAGAGTGGTGGGTGGGGGTGCAGTGGGCTCACACCCGAGGTGGCACCCAAACCTCTCTCATTAGCAGCCCCGGGGGCAGCGGCCATCAGCCGGCACACAGGGCCAGCGGCACTGACAGCTGCACAGACGGCAGATGCCCGACTCTCGGGCCAAGGGTGAGCGAGCAGGTGGAAATTACTAGAAGCTCAGCGGGAGTCAGGGAGGCTTGGTCAGCTGGGGAAGCCACTTTACCATGACCTCAAGCGAGAAAAGCTACAAAAAAGTGACACTTTTATTTCATTGACGACCTGGAGGACCCACCTAGCGGACAGACATAAAATGCTCAGAACTCACACCATCTAGAAAACAGCCTTCGTCCCGAACCTATGAGTCACAGTGACTCCATCCTCCCTGGTGATTAGAGCGACTCCCAGGACCCCAAGGGTCAAAGGGAAAGACAGCCTGTGAGGATCTTGCTTTAAAAAGCAAAAGCTGCCCTGGCCAGTTTGGCTCAGCGGATAGAGCGTTGGCCCGAAGGATTCTAGGTTTTGGGTTCAATTCCTGTCAAGGGCACACGCACAGGTTGGGGGCTCCATCCCCAGTGGAGGCCGTGCAGGAGGCAGCCATTCAACATTCTCTCTCATCACTGATGTTCCTCTCTCTCTCTATCCCTCTCCCTTCCTCTCTGAAATCAATAAAAATGTTTAAAAATAAAATAAAAATTTCAACTGGTTTAAAAAATAATAATAAAATAAAAAGTAAAATCTCGCTCTAGCTGGTCTGGCTCAGTAGATAGAGCATCAGCCTGTGGACTGAAGGGTCCCGGGTTCAATTCTGGTCAAGGGCACATACACAGGTTGGAGGCTCCATCCCCAGTGGGGGCCGTGCAGGAGGCAGCTGATCCACCATTCTCTCTCATCACTGATGTTTCTCTCTCTCTCCCTCTCCCTTCCTCTCTGAAATCAATAAAACTATTCTTAAAAGCAAAAGTAAAAGCTCCGTGAGATGGAGCCAAGCACAGAAGGACACATGCCGGGCCCTCCCTGACCTGTGGCATCTAGAACTGTCCAGGTGACAGACCAGCACGGCCGGGCCTGCCGGGGTGGGGAACAGAGCACGATGGGTGAAGGGTACAAAGTTTCACTCCGTGAAATACATAAGCTCCGAGACTTACTGCACAACACAGGGCCTGAGGCTGAAGGAGAAAGGGGGAACCTGAGGAAACTTTGGGGGGATATTCAGTTTGTGTCGGTGGCAGTGGTGACGGCTGCCCAGGCCCCACAGCCTCGCCTGGCGCCTGTCCGTCATGCCTGGGCGACGCGGCTAGAAAAACCCACAGCCACTCTGGGTCCACTTACCATCCAGACCTTGGTGGCGCGGCTCATCTTGCCGTGCTCGGCGAACATCCAGCCGTGGTAGGACAGCAGCACCTTGAGGGAGTACCGCATGGTGAAGATCAGGGCCACCCACAGGCCCGTGCCGAACAGCACGCCGCTGACCACGTGCTTCGTCTGGCTGGACATGTTGCCCCTGCCGGGACGAGACGGGGACACGTGAGCGAACAAAAGGGGCCGAGGTGAGACTCTGCACGCGGGGAGGAGTGCAGCCATGCACACGTCTTTGTGGCTTTGCTTTTAGCTCCTGAGGTGTGGGGGGAACTGCAGAATATATACAAAGTAAAAACTCAGTGTTTTGTCCTAACCGGTTTGGCTCAGTGGATAGAGCGTCAGCCTGCAGACTCAAGGGTGCCAGGTTCGATTCCGGTCAAGGGCATGTACCTTGGTTGCGGGCACATCCCCAGCAGGGAGTATGCAGGAGGCAGCTGATCAATGTCTCTCTCTCATCTATTATTCTAACTCTCTATCCCTCTCCCTTCCTCTCTGTAAAAAATCAATAAAATATATTTTAAAAACAACTCAGTGTTTTTATCCCTAAAATTACTCAAACCAACCAACATCCGGCCGGAAGGAGACTCCAATATTTGGAAACCATCCACTCAACACTCAGTGGCACCAAACACCTCAAATGCTTTTGCTACAAAACTTGCGCCCTTCTGAGCCTGTCGGACCTCGAGTTCAGGCTGAACTGTCGTCTCCACTGAAAATCTGTGCGCTCTTTTCCGACAGCCGGTCCCCAGGCAAACCTGGACGCGGGGACCTGAGAACCCGCCTCTGAGATGGCCTGCGGTTTGGACGGCTACGCGGTACATCACCGAAGGAAGCGGACATGCACGCACACTTCCTTCCTCGACGCACAAAATCCACACAGTGTCTCAGCGTCAGCAAAGACACGGCCGGCCCGGGACTGCGTCCTCCTGAACCGAAGGCACCTCCGTGGGAAGTGAGGGCAGACGAGCGCCTGAGAAAGACGTGCTCCACGCGAGCACCGCGCCTGCCCCACGGAGACAGTGCCCACGGCCCCCAACCTGGGCTTCCTAAACGGGGGGCAGGGGTGGCCCAGCTACCACAGTGGGTTGAGAGGGACGAAGAAACAAGCCTTGCAGGGATCCAGAGGGAAGGGCTCGAAATAGCCAGCACTTCCGAATGTAACCCAGTGTTCAGAGCCAGCCACCGTGAGAGTAAAGTACATGTCGGCGGCAAACCCACGCCCGTGTGAGGAGCAGGTAAGACTGGCCCTACGGCCTGCAGGGTGGGGACTCAAGGATGAAAGGAGAGAGGCCGGGACCTGGGTGGCGAGGTCCCTGCCCGCAGGCAGCCCGGGCACCTGGCAGGTGTCCGGGACAGGGAGCTCTCGCCAGGGCCTTGCAGATGCTCATAAAGGCAGGGGCGTGTGAGGCTGTGGGCCACGCAGCCGGAGTCGAGTCCAAGGGCTTCTGAAGGGACAGTATTTAAGTCTGAACAACCAGCAAGGTGCTGGCTCATGCGCAGGCCAGACCCCAGCCGCAGCCCGGGAGCCGGGAGGGCACACGCACACATGAGCTGCATCTCGTCCCTAAAGGACCCAGTTCCACGGCAAGTCCTGGCCGGAAAAACAAAGCCCACTCGTGGCACGAGGGGTGGGGCCTGTCATTTCCTAGGGACGGACCTGAACTGCTCGGGGCAGTGGGAGCCTTAGCCCCAGACCACGGAGGGTCACTCACGTCGTGTCCAGGGTCCGGTTGATCTTCGCAATTATCCCCAGGGAGGGGTCGATCTTGGCGTACATGGTGGACATCACGCCCACCACGACGATAAGCCAACTGGAGGGACTCGCCGGGTACACGCCAGTGATGATGCCATTCTAGAAAGACAGGCAGGGGGAGGGGGGGTCTGCAGCAGGCGACCATGGACAATCTCCCCCAGAGCCTCCAGCCATCCCTTCCTCCACTTCTGAGCCACAGTGATCTTAGAGGGACCCCAGGACATTAGAATCACCCAAGTTTAGCACACAGATTCCCGAGCTCCACCCAGACGGATGAATGACACCCGTGGATTAGGGATGTCACTGAGCCAGCCATGAAGTCCCCTCCCCAACCTACACCCCAGATGCTCGGGACCACCCTCTCCAAATCCACCCCTCACTCCCCACCTCTCATTCCCCACCCTTCACTCCCCACCCTCAC